>WOGO01000060.1:0-20206 GCA_015342085.1 Leptinotarsa defecta
ATTCATATAATTCAATTTAATTTATTTTATTTATACAGGCTTTGTCAACAAGATGTTATTCTTTGATAATAAAGCATATTTTGATTGATTGATTGATCAATAAGTGGTTGAGTAATACTTGGGAACGGAGAAAATCATAGATTTCCCAAATGCTGTAATCAGCATGTTTACTGAGCTTTCTTTTTTCTCGGAAGTTTGTTGTTTTTGAATTTTATTGTATGACAATGAAAAAGTAGAAAGCCAAAAAGATTTTTTCCAAAAACTACTCTCTCGCTTAAAAAATATTCTCTTTTCAATATAAACCAAGGTATTTAATTTCAGACGAAACTCAAATTATTTTATCATTAATGTTTACATTTATCAAATGACTACTTAGATTACGCGATTTTTATTGCCACTGTCTTATTCGCTTTGAGTATCAGTTTGTTCATTTTCAAAAACTTTTTTACTTTTTTTAAATTTTTTTTTTAAGATGCACAATTTTATTGAAACAACGATAAAAATAAAAACAACAATAAAAATTAATTGGCTCTTCAGGGCGACTTCATTGATTCCAGTGGCGCATTTTCTTTTTAGCTGCAGGAAAACCCGGAAAAACCTGCAGCACCACATCATCTGAAGATCTTTCATTATTCAGTTGTTCATTTTCACGAAATGTTCACCCAAACCAATACCAATGTATTATCAGTAAGCAGACTCAAGGAGTGAGATTATATCATTTGAATCAATATTGAATCGATGCGATTCCAAAATGTGACCTTGGGAAACTTTTATTTTATTTTGTAGAATATAGAAAAGAATACAATTCATTTCGGTCTGTTGAAACGATGGCTCGAATAACTCCCAAACAATTTCATTATAGTTCAATGTAGTATACAGTGCGGACCTAAATAGTCCCATTCGTCCTAACTCCCGAACGGTGGAAGGTATCAGAGTCGGATCAAATTTTTTTATGAAAAAGACAATAGTGTGACATTACTTGTTACTATCAACCTGTTTTCGAAATGGAAATAGGAAGCTTGTGATAATTCGTATGAAAACTATTCCAATTCTCTATATGATGACCTTCACTTTTTTGAATTTGGATTACGGGTTGCGAAGTGAATAAAGTTTGAATTCTGTAATAGGAATTTCGCAACTCCGCTATCCTTTGCCAGATTATTTGAAATGAATGTTCAATGGGAATTCTGTCTAGTAGTTCCCGTATTGTCCAGGTTGTGATACATAAATTTTCGATTTGATATAGCTCCAAAAGAAAAATTGAGAGGGCTCAAATCCGGTGAACTAGCAGGCCATTCCAATGGACCGGGCCTACCAATTCACATGTCTGGGTATGTCTGATTCAACCAATCCTTCACAGGCCTGAAAAGTTATAGGGGCATTCCATCCCGTTGGGAAACGGGATGGTATGCCAGATGGGGTTCGTGCCAGATCTTGAAAAGATCTGGCATGAGCCATTTTTATAAATTTGGAAGAAATGGATGCACATTACTCTTTGTTACTAGGGTAACACGGTATGAATTCTCATGTACTTAGTCAATCACAAAAAATTCTAAATTGGATTGAAAACAGAAATGTCCTTCTTATTTTATTACAAATACGTTTCAATTTTGTGAATAATCTGTTTCTCTTACACATTTCAAAGTTTGCGTAATCTGTAATAACTAACTTTGGAGTTGTTTCAATCCTTTTTTGATTGCAAAGTTTCGAATTATCATTTTTCTTTTCTTCAGTTCATATACCAATAACTTGGCAATCGTTAATCCAAATTCAAAACAGGTCAGATGCTTCTGTAGGGAAATGAAATACCTTTGGAGCGAAGGGTCACAAAATCCCACTTCAAATTGAAAAAGGAAGGTTGATAGCGCCCTCTGTGCGGCGGGCGATGCCACATAATTAGATTCCTTGTCAAAAAGTCCTAAAAATCGATCTTTTCCGACTATTTACGTTCGCACTATATAAATAAATGCGTTATAATTTGCGTGGGACAAGTATTTTTGGTTGAATCATCTATGATATTCTTGTGCCTACCTGATGTTATTTCGACAGAAACTTTCCCAACAGGAGCAGAGGTGGTGACTTGGATGGGTTCAACAGTGAATGTTGTATTTCCATCAGCGACTTTGTATGTCCCGTTATAAACAATCTTTGAGAAATGTATATCACGATCTATCACAATGGCTGGTAGATTAATAACGAGAGTAGCGTGAGTTTTGTAACCATCCAAGTCAGCTTCCAAAGTCAGAATCAAGCTTGTTCGGTCCTCTAGGACTGATTGTGGCAAAGGAGTTGTAACGTGAATTTGATAACGTCCTATAGATTCTTCTTTCAAGGTGAAATACTTGTCGAAACTGTCTGGGCCTGAAAAAGGTATCAAGTCTACAATAGTATTTATTAGTTTGTGGATAATTCCTAGCGAACCTGAGTGAATACATTTGAGTTCATTTCAAATATGTTTTAATAACATAAAAATGATTTGATGAAAGTTTGATATCTTCATTAGAGGTAATACTTGTGTCATTTCCTTTACATTTCACTCAGAACTGTTATTTCTTACTATGCAGTCAAGAGCTATTACTGAAATACAAACAATTGAAACATGTATCCAATACGGCAAAAATCCAGCAGATGATGGTTCGAATCGGTGCTGTTACGTGTGCCAAATTGGTACGGTTAAAAAAAAGCAAGAGTACTTCGTCTCTACTAGCCGTAACGCAGAGTTTTCGCGTTTACGTTACGGAACATTCATTGCAAATGGAGACGCGCATAATGGAACCACGTGTCGAAGAGGTACGGATGAAATGCAACAGTACTTCTTCACTAGCAGTAACGTAACTTTCTCGTGTTCACGTTGCGGGTTATTTGTTGTAGATGATTACGTTCCTTAAGAGTATGCGTGTCGAGGTGATACAGCTGAAGTGCAACAGTACTTTATTATCCGTAACATAACGTGTTCGAGATTAAGTTACGGACCATGTGTTACACATGAATACGCCCCTTACAGGTACGCGTGTCAGAGTGGTATGGATAAAATGCAACAGTACTCCTTCTTCACTAGCCGTAACGTAAATTTTTCGCGTTCAAATTATGAGCCAATTATTGCAAATGGACACGCACCTCATGGATACACGTGTCAAAGGGATACGGATAAAATGCAACAATACTCTGTCTTCACTAGCCGTGACGTAACGTAACGTTTCAGCATTTACGTTACGGACCATTCATTGCAAATCATGGATACACATGTCAAAGGGGTACGGTTGAGATGCAACAGAACTTCGTCTCCACTAACCGTACCGTAACGTCTGCGTATTTATGTTACGGGCCATTCATTGCAAATGGATACGCGCCTCCTAGATAGGCGTGTCAAAGTGGTACAGATAAAATGCAACAGTACCTCGTCTCTACTAGCCGTGATGTAACATATTGTGAGGTACATTACGGGTGGGTTCTTATGAATGGATACACGCTTTTATAGTGTCTGTTCAAATTCGACATGTTAATCAAATAAGAAGGTGATATGAATTTATTGATGTTTTAAAGCTTCATACCTCCTCATCACGGATAGAATGATTTTCAAAAGTACCTACTTGAAACCATTTTCATTAATGAACATGTGGACTAATACCTTCACTTGAAGGATTGAGGGTTTTGCAATAGCTTTCGGGTCAAAAATTATCTCTCTCAATTTTTGTGAAACGTACATCCTTGGAGTACGTTTTCGTCACCCCTGTTTGTAATGTAATATCACTGTTTGTTTTTGTGTTTCTGCAACTTACTTTGTAACGTCACTTGAACATTTTTTAAGTCTGCCTTTGAAGTAATTTCGATAGTTTTTTCCAAATTTACTAGTGGTTTTCCTTCAGTTTCATTATAAGTGCCTTCGTAAGAGAACTGTGAGAATTCAAGTACCGGTTTAGGATTGTTTTTAGCTGGTAAATATATGATAACCGTCGCTCTTCCAAAGCTTCCCTCTTCAGTATCTTCTGCTGTCAAAGTGAGGATGAATTCTGTCTTATTGTCAAGTTGTTCTTCTGAGAATGGAGCTAGTAAATTGAAACTCCAAACATTTTTGTTATGATCATAATGATAACCCAAGTTCTTCTCAAACACTAAAAAAGATAAAAAAACGATTTTTTTGTGGTTTAGATATAATTGCGTGTTTTATTCTGCAAAGTCTTAACAAAAACAGTTGTAAATTCTTTACCCACAAAAAAAGAAACTATGAAAGTAATATTACATAGAGGATGACCTTTTGTTTGATGTACATAACAAATATTTTGCAGTTTCTGTTTCATTTCAAATATTTCATTCATAATTTCGATCAGCTTTTAAATTGAAGATATTTTAGAAATAAAAGAAAAATGACGGCACCCCAATTGAGATTATTCTAGAAAAAATGTAATACAGCAAATTGAAATTGTACGTTGTCAGTCAACAGAAGAATATGAAAATGATTTTTAAATCACAACACAACGATCTTCTCAAGCAACATTTCTAATAGAAATAGTCTTTTCTATATTTCCGCTTATAGACATAGGTGTACAAAAAATCTGCTGGACGCATTGAATTTGGTTCATGGTTTTGGGGTACTGCAACTTGAAATTTACATCTGATATGAATATGAAGGTCGAAGGAATTTCGGTATGGTATTACTTATCCGAACAATGACCATTTCTATGTCTGAATTCTATGTCTATGTTTTTGTTTATGTTCATATCTTTGTCTATATCTATATCTATCTGTCGATATGGGTCTATGTTTTTTTATGTATTTGTATCTCCATTTGTATATCTATCTGCGTCTGAGTGTATTTTGAAATTTCTATCACAACTGTCACAACTATAGGTAAAAATGTGTTGAATTCACGTTCAGCGAGATTGTGTCACCCCCCAGTCAAAGAAAATAGTTTTCGATAGACTATTGACAGTTATGTCGATGGATATAGGCCGAGATAGCACATGCTGGATATGCTAGCAGCAAGTGCATTGGGGTCTTAGGCACCTCGCAGTGGGCCCTGCACCTAGTGTCAGAAACCTCTATATCGTTAACGTACTACGGTAAATCAAGGTGTTGAAGATGTTGATAAGCCGAGGTCTTCAATGCTTTTGAAAAAGACCTCGAGCTTATGCTTTTGTTATCGCATGAGTGAAGTGATCTCTGCGACTTTTCTGAGTGCGTTTTGCTGACAAAGTTGTGATCATCTCGTTCAGTGTTGCGAACCATGCAAAGAAGACGATCCGAACTCCTGATGATTTAACAGGCTCCACCCAGTATCATTTTGTGATGTAGACACTGTAAACTCATTTTTATCATTATTACTACTATTGTTATAATTATCGTTATAATTTTGATACAGAATTGCGTCCCTTGACATTGTTTTCTGTGTCAATTTCACTTGGTAACTGTCACTCAAGATATACAATCTCTTTCCACTGAAAATGCGCATCAGCAGTTAATGTTCTGTCATGCAAATGGAAAGAAGAAACAAGTTATGTAACAGCAAATTTAGATTTCTGATCTTGTCCAGTGATTCGTTGATGTATAATTGAAATATGGTTGGAGACAATATGGATTCACAGTTATTCGAAACATTTTTCTTGTCCTTTTGAAAAAAGAATTTGAAGTTGTCAGATCGCGGAATACAAAATGGGCGAGTGGTCAAAGTCTAGTGCATTTTGGTGTAGTTTAAAGTTTTGTGATTAGTGAAAAAGTTGTTTTTTGTTTTTGTGATACTAAGTCAGTTATTCAAGAACTAACGAAAAAAACTCAATAATATCATGCTTGATTTCTTCTACAGAATTCCCTAGAAATATGTATTATATACATTGCACTAAAGGTTACCCTGCATCTTAGCACTGGTGAAATTTTTTTCCCTAGTTTTCAGATTTTCGAAAATGCAACTGTTCATTACACCTGCCTGTTTTGGTTTTTACTCACCTCCTATCCCTAGCAGCAAATTTTCAGAATGTTCTCTGTTGGTAATTACAAAATCTTCCATGGTTAGCTTTGCAGTGCCATCATCAATCTTATAACTTCCTTCGTAAAAGGCTTTAGAAAACTGTGGAGGATTCTTTTCGGGTAACGTTACCAACAGTGTCGATTTTCCCACATCAGTGTTGCCAGTTTGTGTCGCAGTAAGCGTAATTACTAGGTTCTGCTTGTCTCTTGTCACTGAGTCTGGTAGAGCTTTGATGACTGTTACTTCCCACATTGAGGTTTTCTTGTTTAATGAAATTGAGAAATATCTCTGGAAATCTAAAAAAAATACGGTTTTGACTGGTGATGGCTGTTGAGATCAGAGGTTGTAAAAAACAGAAAGAACAGTTATTTACTTTGCACCAGGTTACTAGAAGAACAAGAATTTATATGATATCCAGTAGGATTCATTCTCAAAAATAAACATTCAAAAATATTAATACTTGATACAGTATGAAGAAATCGAGGGTAAAAAAGGATTTTTCATGCAAACATAAAAATAGTGGCAGTAATTATACATTTTCCAAGAAATATGCGATATTCGAAGAAATAGATTGAAAATAACGTGATTTTTTTTTAATATTCGAGTGTGACACTAAAAACGTCTAGTTCTGTAATGATGTATGTTTTCTTTGTAATAAATTTCATATTAGAAGACATAGGGACAGACTTCCCACTGTCTATCCCTATGTATGCCTACATCTTTGAAACTACGTAACGGATTTTGATTCAGGTTATTTTAATAGATAGAGTGATTCAAGAGGAAGGTTATTGTATATATAACATGCATAATATAGTAGAAAAACACTGATAATTTCGGAGGTTTCTGATATGATGTAAATATACACATTTTTTTGCGCTTGTATTGCAAACGCAAACTGAACCCAAGATAGATATTAAATAATGTACTACACTACAGTATTGTACACCCTAAACCGGTCTACAAAAAGGTTTATCTCTTAGATATCAACCACAATAACCAGTTTACATCCTTTACTTTTTTTCGAAACAATTTGAAGCAATACAGCAATAATCCTTATCCAATTAAGTATCTTAAATACATTGTGTATTCAATATTTTCGAATATTTTCGATAATAACACCGATTATGATGCACTGTTTGGAACCTTTGGTGTAGTAATGAATATTACTGGAGTTTTTTCCCAACACTAAATTGTTATTTTTAACACCTCGACACGTGTTTCGATCACCAAGTGACCATCTTCGAGAGGAAGATTAATCTTCCTCTGAATTAAAACAATATACTATTGAATAGTTCCGTGAGAAATATGTGTTCTTTAAATATCTTGATGAAATGTAAAAACATACATTTGTTGAAATTTTGTGGTAACATTTCTTATTACCTGGGAATTGGAGAAATTTTGCCACCTTCAGTGAAAAATCCTGATTTGAGAGACCTATAAAATGTATAATTTGATATTGGAATAATTTGAGAGTAACCTAAACCAAATGATATCCGTTGATTTATATTGAATTTACTTTTATCATCTTTTCCTGAAAAAGTTGTGAGTTCTAGGAATATTAAAGCCTAGTTCAGCTGTTTTCGACTTTTTTCTTGACTTTTCGCAAACTGATGGATTTTCATATACTGAATTTTATAATACTAAAATTTGACGCGTTTGTCCAAGAGGTTTAATTACATTATGAAATGAATATGAATAAGCAAGATATACTGTGAAGGGGGGAGACACATTTTATATTTTTTCAAATAAGTAAGCATAACGACTACCACTAAAAATTGCTTTCTGCATCTCTAACACTTTCAATGCAAATAAGAAAACAAATGGATACTTGGATGAGCTCGCTTGGATATACTAAAGAAGTTCTTTTATAATATCTAGTTGAACAAGCGACAAATCAAAATAAATAACTGTTTTCTGCTCTTCAACTGATTAATGATGAATAATGTCTGTTCAAAAACAAGTTTCTGTTAGTTTACCTACATGAACAACTACTTACCTTGGTCAATAGTTACGATGACATTATCACTATCTTTTTTATTGGTTATTTTTATATCGGTGTTGAGCACTGTAGTTTTCGAATTGTACTCGGCTTGATAAACCAGTTTAGAAAAATTTGGAGCTTCTTTGCTGTTCACAGGAGGCAACTTCAGCACCAAGCCTGCTCTACCTATACTACTACTATTTGACGAAATATCTGCCGCCGTGAGGTCCATATCAATTACTACGTTCGATTTCAACATTGAGCCGTCCAGGTTTTTAATGACGTTAATGTTCCATTTTTTGGTGGCGTTGTCGTATAATACGTTGAAATAGTTGTTATAATCTATAACTGAGTAGATGATTATTGTCTTGAAGTTGTTTGTCTATCTGGAAGACGATTTCAGTTCTTACCGTTTTCAATTTGAAATTGTAACTCAGTGAGGGATTATCTATCCTACATAATTAAAGTGGTCTTGGGAGAAACCTCAACTTTAATGATTGATTCGGCCGTTACTTGATGAAAATCCATAGTAATTTCAAAAACTACACTATAAACTATAATCACAACATGTTTCGCTAGCACAGTAGCACTTGAGAAAGCTACTGTACTAGCGAAACTAGCACTTGAGAAAGCTACTGTACTAGCGAAACATGTTGTGATTATATTTTTCAAATAAAGTTTGTGGAGATCAAATCGTGAGGTGCAGTTTTTGAAAGAAAACTATTAACTCATTTCTTTTCATTTGGAATCTTTGAGGGAGGAGTAGGATTGAGCATAAAAGATTTTTGAAAAATGTGTAGCGGGAAGGATTTAACACTGTTCCACCACTTGAAACACCCAGTTTGAGTGCGGATTTCGTTACCTGCTTCCATGGGAAGATGGAATATGTTCCCTAAATTTCAAGCCTGAAAGTATGAAGGTATACAATTAAGCCACGAGTATTGAGAAACCGCCAGCTTATTTCAACTTGACTTGCAACGCGTGAAACAATTTAACTTCATACTTTACCCTTCTTACTATTATCAGTCATAATAATGAATTCAAACTATTGATGAGGGTGCATGAGAAAAAGATATCGATACTCTTTAGGACAAGTTCGATTATCTTGACAGTTCTGAAATGAAGCTGCTGTTTCGGGAACCATAAACTTATCGAAGTAATAATTTAAAGTCCGGGTTGAACCGCGTGTTGTGTTTTTAGCAGTTCGACGTTTCGGTTCGACTTCAAGCCATTTTCGAGAAGCTATCACTACACTGAGGTCTAAATCTGACTACTCCGCAGGTCTCGACGTTGGTCTCCGCAAGGGTCTCAATCTGCCTAATCCCAAGCGCCAACTGTCGGTCCATCGGTTAAGTCAGAAAATCCTTGCAGCGTGTCACTACCTGAAGAGTTAGCAGCTTGAGATCTCAGTGTAGTGATAGCTTCTTGATAAGGGCTTCAAAGTCAAAACTGAAACTTCAAGTCAAGGAAGTGGCAAATCATAGACACGTGTTACGGGTTTTTGGCCCATTATCAGTATATTACAGCCAAGTGCAAGGATGGGCAAGAAAACTTTCAAAATTACCACGGATGCAGCTATAGATACCTGCATGACAGGAAGTTATAGAAATATGAAGGTTTTTGAGTGTCTTGATGTAAATACAGGAGTTAATTATCGGACCTTGCACTTGGTTGCACCATTACTGATGATAGGCCAAAAACCCGAAACACGTGCCAATGGTTCGTCCCTTTTTCGAGTGCTATGTCCAATAATTAACTTCTGTATTTATGTATGTATGTATATACAGTAGATCTCACTAATACGGCATTTCAATAGACCGATACGTCCAATAGTCTGGCACCCTCCAGTACGGCGAAACATTACATTATTGATTACATCTGTGTGAAAGTAAATTTATCGCTCGTAAATAATATCGGCATCAAACATCACTTCGTACATTGTCGCATCGTATTTGATAATGTGAACCGCAGTTGCTGAGGAAACGTCAGTCCTGAAATTCTGCAGAACTCCGTTAATAAACCCGAAATCGGCAAATAATCTGTTCAGCACCGAACGTAAAAGCCTACAAACCACATTTCTTCGTATCCAGAAAACTCAGAAACCTCATAAGCATAATATTACACCGAGCAATAAAGTGCAAAACCCAACCAGCCTACATTGAAAATTCTTATAGAAACATTTTTTATATGAGGCTGTAAATCAATTTCCATTCGATCCTCTCATGCAGTTTGACGTTTAAGTTTTGTTGCTTAGGGTTATATACGAGTATTTAGGTTAAAAAGGGTACCTTAATGAAAATGAACGAACCTGAAGAAAGCCAACTTTCATCTTCAAGCATGCTATCGACGAAAAATATATTATATAATTTTGAAAGACTCGCAACTTGAGTTTCCTTGTGAGAGTTTTAAAAATGAATAGATTCCCAGAAATCGTCTTCCAATTGGAAATGGAGAAAATAATGATGCATTTTAAACTTACTGTCACTGTCAGTTACAATTTTTATATTGTCGGCAGTTTCTCTATTTATTATCTCCAATGGTTCATCCAAAGTCACAAGTCCTTTTCCACCTGGGAGAGTGTATTCGGCCGTGTAGAACGTTTTAGAAAATTTCGGAGCATCTTCAGAGTTCACAGGGGGTAGTTTCAGTTCTATTACGGAAAAGTCACTTAAACCGTTTGATTGGTCAGTAGCTTTGATGGAGACCGCAAGATTGGTTCTTGTTTTCAAAATTGCTTCGTCAAGAGGGGATTTTACGTTCACAAACCATGTGTTATATCTACTTATCAAATCAAAATTGGAGGAATATTCTGAAAATACATGATGTTTATTATATTGGAATTGATTTGTATGGTAATTAGTTTTTTTAAGATGATGTACGATGTGTCAGTTTTGGTAACTTCAGTGTGACTCAATTTTGGATATCAATACGAAGCAGAAAAAAAATTTTAAAATCATTTGAAATGTTCTGAATAGTGGCCAGTAGATCTGACACGACATTATTCTCAGGTACGTTCCCACGGATAGTTTTAAAAAAATAAAATTATTCATATCTACATATATTTAGGATTTAAAGAAATGAAAAACATAGTGAAACTCAAAATACAGCAACTACAACAGTGATATAGTCTGAAATTATTAGTCCTTGATAGTAAGTGTTCATTTCTCCAAATAATGTTTTTTTTTCAATGGGTTTTAGAATTACTCTACAGATTTAGTTTTTGGTTGCTGCTAGATTAGTTTTATATTAAAACAAAGCATTTGTTAGGTAATGTAATTTAGACTAAATCCACATTGACATTATGAATGACATGAACGTTTTTACTGAAGTAAAATTTACTTTTAAACTCCATCACTAACTGAATACTAATGAATTTTGATGTTTACGGCTCGAATAATCTAACAGACTGATAACAGATTTCTACACATCTGCTGCACATCTTGAAGGAGGGACTTCTCACCGGCTATGACTCAGTTTGGCAGCTATATGTAGAGATGTTACCACCTTAGAATTTTCACAAATTGTTGCCTGGATGATTTTGAAAACTCACCAAAACTTTTTCTTTGATATCAAAGTTGAATAATTTCTTAAGAACAATTTTATGACTCATTACATTTGATTCACTGGCATAACAGTGGCTAGCAGTTCTATGCTCCAAACTTTTTGAAACCATCCTGACCGTTGAATAACAAAAGTTCGTTCCGCAAGCAACTTGATCAACATGAAATTCAAGATTATCTTTAATATTTTTTAAAAATGTGAGTTAAATAGAAATCGGCCTTATTCAAGCAAGAAAAAAAGAAAAATTCAAGCCAAGAAAGCAATTCTATTCACTTTAAAAGAAAATTTATTATAATACTCGCTGATGTGCTTTTACTTATAAGGGAAGAAGTATAATTCCAAAACTGCAACATCTACTATAACGGACTTTGACATCTTACCATCTGCGACAATAGATATTTGATTGAGATCAAGTTTGTTAGTTATCGATATTTCGTCGATGAGAGTTACACTGGGTATTCCTGAGATATATTGATAGGTGGCGCTATATACACCTTTTGAAAATTTAGGTTCCTCTGTAGGCGTTCTGGGTGGTAGATTGATAATTAGCGTTGCTTTTCCTGAGCCATCGATATCCTTCTTTTTCGCCGCTAGTGTAAGATCAATGAACGACATAGCATCAAGGACAGTTTTACTCAGAGGAATCAAGATCTGAATTTGCCATTTCTTAAGGGAAGCATTATATTCAATGCCGAAATTTGTAATACCATTGCAGTCTGTAAAAAAAGAAGTTACAGTTGTTTGACCTCAATTAGTGATTTAGTGTTCGATTTTAACGTACCGCTGATTTCAATAGATATATCTGAGACGTCCGAGATCTTATTGAATTTAACATCCTGGTTGAAATCTATTATCCCAGTTCCTTTGATTGGATATTCAGCTGTATAGGTGACGTCTGAAAATTCGGGAGCTTTCGAATCAACCTCATCCTTTGGCAGTTCCAGAACCAGAATCGAAATTCCAGTTTTAGTGAAGTTAGCTCCAGATGCTATCATAGTCAGCACAAGTTCATTGTTGGCTTTGAGTACGGATTCGTTGAGAGGTTTTTGGATTTGAATCTGCCAATTACCGGAAGACTTATCGAAGCGGAAGTTTTCCGAGTAAGCTGGAAATGTTCGAAAATTCGTCAGGAAATGTTTCTTGCTTCAATAATTTGGAAAAGTTTGGTAGATCATTTTGTGTCATTTTTTTACTTACCGCTCAATTCGATTTTTATATCATATTTTTCATCCAGGTTACTGAACTTCAAAGGATTTCCGAATTCGATCACTCCTTTTCCATTTTTGGGATAAGTAACAATATAGAAATTTTCCGTAAATTCAGGAGCATCCTCATCACCATCTGACTTCGGTAATTCCAACACTAACACCGTCGATCCTTTCACGTCGTTTCCTTGCTCCGTGGCAACCAGTGATGCGATAAGCGGCAATTTGTCTTTGAGAATTGAATCATCCAAGGGTTTTTTGATTTTGAGATGCCACTTACCCGAATCAAGAATAACATCGAAATTTTCTGTGTAATCTATGGAATTCAATTTGGTATGAGTCTCTTTTAAATACGGATACTTGTGTGTTACAGTTTTTGTGTTTTGATGTACCTATACAAGATAGACTATAAGAGTGGATAGAAAAATGCTTGGTTGAGTGTGTTTTGATTTAGATTCATGTTTCCAGAAAGAGTTAAGTCACACTTCTGCGATGTAATCTAGAAGAGATGAAGTTGATTTTTGGGTAATAGTCATAGTATTCTCCATCATTTTGGAGGTGAGAAATGCCGAACTGTTTAGATTCTAACTATTTTCTAGTTGGTAAGATATATACATAGCGTTTATTAAAATTTGAATAACTTGGGAAAGACCGTTGTCACGTCCGGGAGACGAATTTCAAGAACGTTTAGGCTCCTCATCCATATTGAGATCAAGAAATTTGCTTGCGGCATTTTTTCATGCGGCAGGAGTAACCAGGTGAAGAAGGCAAGAATTTCCTAGAGAAATGGATGTTTTTGACTATATGTTTAACTTTACTGATTTTTGTTTCAAGTTCAGGTAAAGGTTTATTTTTTATTGACTAGGAGAAGTCTAATGTTTGAGAATCAGTTTTTTTCACTATTCTGGTATTACTCAAGGCTGATTTTCAGAAGTAAAAGGACTTTTTACAAAGGACATTTACATTTTTTTTTGTGAGCTAGTATGAGTTATTTCGAAATGTTCATTATGATATGGCTACTTTCTTTTTTCTACACATTTATACATATGTCTAATAATCTATCGACTTAATTATATATTCCTTTCTTCATGCATATGTTGAAAAAGCAAGTATTCTGGTAGTTAGTACAGTAATTCTTCAATTTGTAATTTGTAATTAGTTTTCAACATTTTTCTCTTTTTTTCCTATTTTTGTTGCAGATGTTGCATCTTTTGATACAACCAATTGACCAATTAATCTTCAGCTTTTCCCGTAAATGTTTACATATATTTATTGTATTATTCTGGGAATGGATACCTATTGTTGTTATCATTTAATGAATTTACTGCTAATAAGACCTATATTAACGTACGGAGCCATTGCAAGGGGACCGAAAGTTCTACAAGCAACGGCCATCCAAAAGGTATATCAAATACAGCGATTGGCTTGTTTAAACATCACAGGAGCCATGAGAACAACACCAACTGCGGCAATGGAATTAATTACTGCTCTGACCCCTCTGGACATATACGTTAAGGAGGTTGCGTTAATGGCCATGTTACGATTGCGCACGGCTGGTGTAAACTTCGAAGTAGGAATGGATCAATTGAGGCTGAGCCTATGGAGAGAAGCCCTCACTGCGCAACCTCTGCTGCAGGCAACCAGTGATGCAATTGAACCTACGTTTGTGTTCAATAAACCCTACAAAATACAAATAAAACAGAACACAGAGTCAGATTCTACAAATGCAATACGCATATATACAGACGGCTCAAAAACCAAATAAGGCTCAGGATGTGGAGTGTACTCCAAATCACTAAGCCTAAGGATCAAGTGGGGAATGTAAAAAATACCAGCGTGGTTCAAACATAACTGGCTGGTATCTCAATCGCCACAAAAAAAAATAACCAGGAAGCCCAGAAAGACATGCTGTATTAGACTTGAACAGAAAACGTGTTACCTCAGGGCTAGTACTAGAGTGCCACCACGATTTAGCCAAAGCCTCGGTAGATAATATCATTATCCTAAGGTGACTGAAGGGCAGGGCAGGAGTGAAGGTAATCGCATTGCCGACTTTTTAGCCAAGGAAGCGGCTGGACTGAGAATTTTAGGACCCAGTGGCACCTACGGCCTAATGACTTCGACCATTGCGGAACTCGCCAAAGGTTACACCCATGCTCAATCCCTAAAGAGATGGGATGAAATCAAATGATGCAATCTAGCCAGGATAACCCTGGGCGACCCTGGGAAGCTGACGCCTAAGAAATATCTGGCGATGACTAGGAAAAATCTACGCTTAACAGTAGGATTTGTGACTGGCCACTGTCAACTGAGGAAACACCTACATAACATGGGGCTAGTGGACACACCTCTATGCAAGAAGTGTGAACAGGAAGATGAAACTCTCAGGCATGTCCTACGCGAGTGTCCGGAGTTATCATCAATAAGAGAGTGTGTGTTCGGTAAGTCTTGGCCTGCACCTGTCGATCCACCTTCCTGGAAAGTACAGAATGGACGATGACCTAAGAGGACAACTCTTCAGAAGGATGTACAATGGGTCACATGTGGCCTGAGTGCTGTGGGCCTACATTCACCCTCCCTACTCTATAGATACAGATGAATTTACTGCCATGTAATACATTTCTATAATTTTTTCTGTTAGGGGGGGATAACATACTGTTGGGATTTTATAAATAGAAAGTTTAAAACGAGAAACCAGTTGGGCGATAGTGTGGCATATGAGTTTCGTATTAGAAAAAGATGTATGTTAAATCAAAATAAGTGGAGAGTATTCCATTCTGCGTGATAACAATATAATTTTTATAATATTCTTTAATCGATATAAAATTTTAGAACATCCTCTCCTGGTTTTTGTATGAAGGTATGTGTGTGTTGATTGGTTTTTGACGTGTGGTAATGAAAGTATAGAATTTTTTCATACTCACCACTTACTACTATAGTAACTTTTGTAAAATCTTTTACATTAGTAAAATTTATGTTAGGTTTGAATTCTATCAAACCAGTTCCATTCTTTGGGTAATCCGCCGTGTAGTAATTTTCTGAAAATGCTGGTCCTTCCTTTTTCGTGTCATCTTCTGGCAGTTTCATAACCAAAACCGAAACTCCGGTATTTTTGAATCCTACCGCTGATGCTGTCATGGTAATAACCAGTTCCTTTTCTTTTAGAGTGGTTTCGTCGAGAGATTTTTTAATTTTAATTTGCCATTTTTCATTAACCTTTTCAACGATGAAATTATCAGTGTATTCTGAAATATAAGTGTTTTGTTTCGGTGGATTCTATGATTGGTTGAAATTTGAAAAATTATATTTGATGCATTTGTTCAATCGGAAGGCTTACAGTACCATGGTTTGAAAGAATTTGTGTGAGGCAAGAAATGATGAAAAATTGATGACGACATGGAAATTGCGAGAAAGAGCAGTGAATATTCTGCTCAGAATAAAAAAACTTCAAGTGGATGCAAAGTATAGTTGATGAAAAAGGGTGACTTTTAAGGATACACAAATTGTTTTTCCCGATTTTCTCTGACATGAGATTCTTATTGAAAACAGTGTGAAAGTAGGTATAAGGATTTACAACTTTTGTATTATGTGATCTGAAATTATTTGAGAGAAATAGTAAGAATAGATTTCTTAGTTTTCGATTTTCTTCTCATACAAAAATTATTTGCTTTTCATGATATCCGCTGAAAACCTTCGTGTACTGATTATAGATATTATAATTTCAATGCCAAACATATAAAATACTTTCTCTTCATTACTCCTGTGCTGAAAATAGTTTTTTTTTAAGTCAAAAGGGTTTTTGTTGAACTATTTACTTTCAGATGATTTGAAGGAAAAGTAATATTACCATGAAAAAATTTGCTAATAACTGAACTGGCGGATAGAGAATAGAGATACTATAGAATACTAGATTCGAAGAAGATAATGCTTTTGAAGATTCCAATTTTCCAAAAGAAACCATAACATTTTATTAAATCCGACGATTCAACCAGGGAAAGAGGCAAAAACTAACGATTGAATAAATTAATATTTTCAAGTACTGTGATGGAACGAAACACGTGGATTGGCATTCTGCTGTAGTTCAGCAGGATGCCATTTCAATACTATAATGGTCCTGCCACGAGTCAGCAGGAGATTTTGCGATTTGAAAAAACACCAGCTAATCACAGGGCGAGTCAACAAGACTCCCTCGGTCCACTGCTGTCAGGAAAAACAATATTTCGATTTGCTCAATTTTTTTTCGCAGTCGAGTCGTTAAACACTATATTTCAAAATTATTTTCTGCAAACTGGGTGATTCAGCGTGCCCAACCGAAGTTATATTTTTTTTTAATGAAACACCCAGTGTATCAATATGTCATTCGATTCGGTTTTAGCTCTCTAAGGAATTTTTGTTTTCGAATTTCTATTGCGGCATTGCCAAGTTATTCCAGAAAAAATTATTTTGCAGACAATACTCTTTTAATTAACCACCCGCATGTCTACAGCAATTAGGTGGATTTATTTTAGGAATAGTTAGTCAACATCACTTTGGTAATTTCGGGAATCTCAACTTTTGGAAACAATATATAAGGTGCTTGGTAAAACCGGTCAAGTTTCATTCAGTTTTAAACGGATATAATTCAACTTTTTCAAAGGAACATCTTGTATATTTTTATTTGTATGAAATGTTTCAACTTTTCGCTACATTCTCTATCGGAGGTATATTATACGAAATACATATATTTTACAAATTATATCCAGTTTTATTGATTGTTGTAACCACAAAAAATTCATTTATTTACGTTCACTTACTCAAAATTTTTTCAATATGAACAATAACGCCTAAATTTTTCATTGAATAGAGAAGTCCAGAAGATATTCAAAATGGCGACCATTTTCTGCAACATATAATGTCAGTCATTTTTTAAACGAATTATCTACACGTTCCAGCATATCCTCTGGCATTTCCCTGAAAACTCCAGTGATTCTTCATTTCATGTCTTCTTTAGATGTTGGAGGAGTTTGGTAGACATTTGATATACCTCCATAAAAAAATCCATTTCGGTCAGGTCAGGTGATCTGGGTGGCCACGCCACAGGCCCACCCCTACCTATTCATTTTTGATTGAAATGATTGTTGAGGTATTCCCGCATCTCAGTTTCGAAATGTGGTGGTGCACCGTCTTGTTGCCACATTCTAAGTCTTGTTCCATATGGAACCCCGCCCAATACATTCGAAAACTCATGCAGAAGAAATTTTAATTAATTTCTTCCAGTGAGATGCCCATCCAAAAAATACGGACCGATAACTTTCTTTCCGAGAATTCCACCCCAAACATTCAATGACCAACGTTGTTGATGGTTCGGGCAACGAACAAAATAGGGGTTTTCCGTTGAATAATAATGCATGATATGCCGATTCATGGTTCCATTTTTATGAAAAGTCGCTTCATCAGAAAATAACACGAAATCGAAAAAAAAAAATTCTGATTGATATTTTCTAAGCCCCATCGGCAAAACTGAACACGTTTTTCGAAATCTCTTCCTGTGGTAAGGATGAAATTTGCTTGCTCGTATCATTCGAGACACGCTGGTTTGAGAAAATAGTAATTCCCTACTCAGATGTCGGGTTATCACATGGTGATTTTCAACGAGGTGAAGAGCAATTTGGAATGTATTGTCTTCATTTATTACAGGGCAGACGCGTTCGAACTTCTCGTGACTGATATCAGTTTTATCAAATCTTGTTTATAGAGCGTGAAATGCCCTTCCATCTGGTTGTCTTCTTTTGGGGAACTTCTCTTTGTACATTTTAGATGCAAGGAGTTAGTTTCCGTCACTTTCCCCCAAAGCATAGACAATTTGCACCATATCTTCCAATACATAATGGAAATGATTCAATCTACACGCGAGTTACGTGGTACCAGATATCAAAAAACGTATCTACAGGAGCCCGAGACTTTTCGAACTTATTATATTTCAAATCTTCGAATTATATATTTGTACTGCTCTCGAAGAGAATAAAGGCTTTCTCGACTCTTTATGTGAAATCGATTTTTTTTCAACTAAACACATGGCGTTATTGACAAATTCAGAGATTCATTTTTTGATGTCAGTCATGGATAACTGGGTTTTCAAAGAAAAAAAACAGTATAAATATTCTTTAGGTTTTTTACGCATTTCTTACCGTTGAAACCGCTGATAACTATCACTAGATGGTATGAAAAATATTTTTTGTGGTTACAACAATTACTAAAACTTGTTATAATTTGTAAAATTTCAGTTTCGCGTATCGTATACCTGTGATAAAAAATGTGAGAAATGTTGAAACCTTTCATACAAATGAAAAAATACAGGGTGTTCCTTTGAAAAAGTTGAATTATGTCCGTTTGAAAATGAAAGAAACTTGACCGGTTTTACCGAGCACCCTATACATTGTTTCCAAAAGTTGAGAATTCCGGGAACATCATAGTGATGTTGACTAACTATTCCTAAAAAAAACATCTAATCGCTGTAGACATGCGGGTGATGAATTTGAAAAATTATTGTCTGCAAAATAGGTTTTTCTGGAATAACTTGGCAATGCCGCAAGGGAAATGTGAAAAGAAAAATTGCTTGGAGAGCTAAAACAATATGGAATTGAATGATGTTTTCGTGTACTGGGTGTTTTGTTTAAAAAAAATAACTTTGGTTGACCACGCTCGGCTGAATCACCCAGTATGCGAGAAAATTATTTTGAAAGATATTATTTATCGATACGACTGTGAATCGAGTGAATCGAAAAATAGCAGGACATTGTTGTACCAACTCCGGAGGAAGATGGAAACGATTGTTCTATCAAATCCAGCCAATTCCAAGTGACAGATCTTCAGTCGTTCTCGTAGAAAAACTTGACTTCTTATAATGATAATGATATTCTCCAATTAGTTACGGTACAATTAAGTAAAAGAGGAATATCTTCAAGTGACCCAAAGACAAAGTAACTTGTGGAGGGGGCAAAATCACAAAACCATTCCTGAACGCTTATCGCCTTTCTCAGCAATCATTCATGAATTTTAATGAAGATGTTTAACGGAATGCGGGTGAATCAATGTGAAACTAGTGAAGGATGAAAAATAAAAATAGCAATGAAAGTGAATCAGTGAGATAGCTGAGATAATGAAAGAGTGATATTGAATCATGAGTATTAATTTTTAGGTACCTAATTGGATGAAATTGTGCAACGTATGAAAAGTCACACAGATATTCACGAAAAGAAAATAATTGGAGTGAGAAATGAAATGGAAAAAACTAGATGAACAAGATAAAATGAGAGAGAAGTCGAGAAACTGTACGGAAAGAACGGAAAAAGTATAAAAATCCTAAGACATTTACAATTCTCTGGCATATCTTCTTCAATAAAATACCTAGGAAAAGCTCGTAATTTGTTATGGCATGCATAATGAACATTTATTGCTCTTTACAAAAAGAAAACAGGCTATAAAATCATTTGTGAATCGAAAATGTTTCACAAATCC
>WOGO01000060.1:20216-34765 GCA_015342085.1 Leptinotarsa defecta
CAATAAAATACCTAGGAAAAGCTCGTAATTTGTTATGTATGCCTCTCAATGACGAACCTGACACGATAAGATTTTCGATATTCCACAACGTATGGGTGAAGTTCAATGGCTGCATGTTATTATTGAAACTCTGTTGATAATTAAGTATCAATTTTGAGATTTTTGTTTACTTACTGTTGAGTTCAATTTTTACATCAACTTTGTCGTCAACGTTTCTGAAAATCAGTGGTTTCCCGAATTCAATTATTCCACTTCCCGTTTTCGGATAATCGACGATATAAAATGGCTCTGAAAACTCCGGTTTGTCTTCGGTTTTCTCTTTCGGCAATTCTAGCAGGAACACTGATGATCCTGTCAGGTTATTTCCTTCCTCAGTAGCTTCCAAATTCGTAACAATAGGAGACTTTTCTTCTAGGGTGGATTCATTCAAGGGGTTCTTGATTCTGAGTTGCCATTTATTTGATTGATGCACTACATCAAAGTTTTTTTCGTATCCTATGGAATAAGTCATGTATAATGGTAGAGGCTCTTGTTTTGTTGAAAGTTTTATGTGTTTAATGTAGCATGTGTGTTTTTTATTCGCTTGTTTGTGGATGGCTTGAGGTTTGCTGAATGGTCTTTGGAAATTTATGTAATTTCAATTCATTTTAGGTAATTCGTGAGAATTGTATGCTTATACTGTGTATAAGTGTGATACTCTCGTTCTTCTGTATGTAGCTGGTAGTGTTCTTGTGAGTGAATGATTGATCGTGTTTTTTACTCACCCTTTACTTGTATTGTAACTTTTCCCACATCTTTTATATTAATGAAAGTAATTTCACTACTGAAGTCAATTAAACGAGTTTTGCTCTCTAAGTAATTCGCCATGTAGTAGTCCTCTGAAAATATTGGTCCTTCTTTTTTATCCTGTTCAGGTAATTGTAAAACCAAAATGGAAATTCCGGTGTTTTTGAAGCCTGCTGCAGTTGCTGTCATGGTAATGACGAGTTCTTTTTGTTTCAGGGTAATTTCGTCGAGAACCTTCAGAATGTTTATTTGCCATTTTCCATCAGACTTTTGAACGAGAAAATTTTCAGCATAATCTGAAAAACAACGAACACTCAACTTATAACTTCGAGAATTCAATTTCCGTTCTTCGAATTTGATCGTGTTACCATTCATCGGAATAAATCAGTTGACAAACATTTTGAACTATCATCAGTTGGACTTGTACAAGATTGATATTTTTCAAATTAGGAGAAACAGTTACATATAAATTCAACAATTTTTCAGTAGTGTATTCATATTCGAAAGCTTCAGCTCACAAACAAACCTCGAGTCGAATACCTGTCACGATTGACTAATCTATTAGTTATCTTGTTATCGAACATGTAACATTAGATATTTTTGTGACATTCGAATGTCACATTTGAAAATTATGTTAGTTCCTCATTGTCGTTGATAATTTGTATATTATCATCCATGTATGGGATCCAACTCTATTTTCTCTCGAACTCTATTTTCGCTCGAATATCAATGAAACCATTTTATTTATTATTTGTAAGATATCTAAATATTCTGAAATTTCATTATTATTGTCAAATAATTACCAGTTTATAGTAAAGCAATTACTACAAACATACTAAATATTTTCTTCTAACCTGAATCACCTACTTGGAATAATCTCGTCGGAAATGACAACAAACTCAGCAATTAGCTTATCAGTCAGCGAATTGCTTGCACGCAGACTCGAATTAAGAAAGACCTCTACTAACAGAGAAGTCTGAAAAATAAAAAACCCAAAATCTATCGTATCAGATACCATAACTGTAATAACCATCATACTCATCCGTCATCTCATCACCCTAATTTTGAAGCCGAAAACAAGAATTTATCTTGGAAGATCACCTGATCGGCTTTGAGAAACAAAATTCAGCCAAGAAATACCGTATGTCATCAATAATTTCAAATACCATGATTTGAATATACTTATCAAATGAAAAAGTTGTTGAAGTCTTCTTAACGAATGGACTCATTCGTGTGATTCCTATCACGAATACAAGAAGAAACAACGTATCGTATTTTTCTACTACTGAACTATCATATATGGGTCAGATGTAGGCACTTTCAATACCAACGTAAACACGTTAAACAGTGGAACAGCTCAAACCACAGAGTCAACATACACTTAAAATTTTTAGAAATATCTAATCGGTCACATCTGAATAAGACGCAAGTTCTGAAACAGGACCAATTACTAAAATGATATCCAATGTCAAAATACTATCTACTACCATTAATAAACCAAAACCTAATCCAACGGCTCTCACATCATCTTCACCAGATCCTGAAGAAACACCTAATGAATTGGAACCAGCCAGAAAAATGTTTGCAGATGTCCACCCAAGGAGTTATGCTATGTTAATATTGTCTTTTATTATTAGTTTTTTTATTTCACCACGTGATTTTCCAGAACATATAAAAATCAACAAGTTAGAAAGGGACAAATATAATAAGTAAAGGGGCTACAAACTAACATGTGGATCATGCCCCAAAGTTTATATAGGAGGACTTCAAGAAATTTCAAAAAGAGAATTTCAGAACGTTGAAGAAGTTTTGAGCTAATTCCACCTATGCTTGCCACCTTTTAGAAAATGATTTCAACATGGACTACGATATATTACATACAGAAAGTAAAGGACAAAAGTGAAACATGCTAGAATGTCTGGAAATCAATAAAGGCAAATATTCAGGTTCAGGAAGTTAGTCATTCACCATTATTGAACTTGTTTTCATAAAATGTCATTAATTAACATTTAACATATAATAAATGTTCTTCTAGTAATACTATTGTATTTATTTACTCAGAATATTATGTAATTATAAATTGAAACCCCAAATTGGAAATGATTCTGTCAAATACAAATCATGAAATTATAAAGCAACAATAAAAATTAATTGGCGTTCCGGAGCGACTTAATTGATTCCAGTGGCGCATTTGCTTTTTCAGCTGCAGGAAAATTCGGAAGAACCTGTAGCACCACATCTTGATCTGCCAATTTCCTCTCTCTCTCTCTCTCATAAAACAAAATGTAGGGTGTTTCCAGAGCCTCCAATAAATTCAATACATCACCAGAACACTTCGTAAAACGACTATCGTCAAACTTAAACCAGTCCGTTTCGTCTTTGACCAAGGCGTATTAATGACCAAATTCAACGCCAGAATCACAGTGAACAATGACTGCATGAATATTATAAGAGTGGTCTGCTAGATTGAAGTGTTCATCTATTTCGAACCTCCGTAAAAGTTTGGTGTTTACGTCAGAGGTTGATTCATGTTTGAAGGTCATCAGTATTATTATTAGATTGACTAGTGCCTCAGCTATACTTGTTTTTTTATAGCAGTCAGTTAGTTTGGCGCATGCTTGGCAATATAGTCGAACATCACCTGCTGAAAGTTCCATTTTCAGATGATTTAACAATAAGCTTTGCACGGACTGGTTATTAGTTATATTAGGAAACGCTAGTTGAGTGTTGACATAAAATGCTAATATTGTACCTGTTTCCTAGAAGTGATATTGTATTGTACCTATCTGTTATCTTATAAGTTTTCTTATAACCTACTGTTAAATAAAACATAATATAGTAAAATAGTTTGATGTACCAGTAACTGAGAAGCTACCGTGTAGCGAAACGCGTTTTAAATAAAATTTATTGTAAAAATTTTATAATTATTATCATGGAAAATATTACATATAGAGAATACTCTATATCGCCAATTTTCAGTCACGCCTTTTTTCATATTCAAAACATAACGTCAGTTTTGATCAAACTTGTTTTATGGATTTCAGATTGTTTATGGGGTACTTTACATGTTATTCGTAACGAGTCGTTGAAGCTCAGTCGGATAATCTCCCAGAGTTGGATACAATGATCGTGACTAGTTTTTGAATAACGCTTTGTTTGCATCTGGAAATGCGACGAGTTGAAGTCAAGAAGTAAGAAATGACGAAATAGAGAGATAAACATGTTATGAAGAAGAAATACGTAAATATTCTGATCGATTCGGCCGTTTCTTGATGAAGATCCATAGTAATTTCATAAAATATACCTCACGATTTGATCTCTACAAACTTTATTTGAAAAATATATCACGACATGTTTTGCAAACACAGTAGCTCCATCAACAGTGTATCAGTAGATATATTAAAATTGTTTATAGAACAAGTAATACGTTGGGAAAGTTAGTAAAAAACTATAAAGATAAAACATCCGAATTCGAGAAATCAGGAGTATATAAATAGAAGTGTGGAACGTGTCCTAAGGTATATATTGGTCAAACTGGCAGAACATGTAGGAATCGAATCCAGGAACACCATACAAGCTAGGTAAATAAGAAAACAAGTTCAACATATTCAAATCATTTTTTAGAAGAAAATCATGTCTTTAACGAAGAGTTCAAAATTTTACAGATAGAGAATAAAGGTCTAAAACTGAATCATTTGGAAGCAATGGAAATTAATAAACTTAAAAATTCAAACATTCTAATGAATGACCAATTGGATTCGAATAGATCACCATTATTGAACTTGTTTTCTCAGAAAAACCGAGAAATGAATCAGTATTATTGATGTACAAGTGAAGTAATATGCTTCAGTTGATCATGATTGAAAAGGTACCTTGGGTAGAGGTTTAGGTAATTTGTGGGAGATAATCTCAATTATGGTTACCTATAGTATATAAATATTAGTGTAAGAAGCAACTTGAGTATTCAAATCACTGTTGATAAAGCTATTATGTTAGCGAAACATGTCGTCAGATAAAGTTTGTGGAGATCAAATCGTGAGGTGTAGTTTATGAAAATATAAAAATACACGATGTCTCTAGCCTTGATAG
This sequence comes from Leptinotarsa defecta, assembly GCA_015342085.1. NCBI lineage: Eukaryota > Metazoa > Arthropoda > Insecta > Coleoptera > Chrysomelidae > Leptinotarsa > Leptinotarsa defecta. The sequence continues at coordinate 25,092 of WOGO01000060.1, forward strand.
CATAACGAAATTCTTGGTTTCATATTTCATCTAATATTCATAAATTAATGAATAAATAACGCTTTATGTTGTTATTTTCATTAGAGAAAGTAGAAAACTATAACTGCAAGTGAATATTACTGGAGTTTTTTCCCAACACCAAACCGTTATTTCTACGATGGGGGACTACTTATATTTCGGCAACTGGCAACACTAAAGTCAATAGGTAAAATGTGGCAACACCGTAATAAAATTTGGCATTTTTTAGCATAGACGTACTCATAACGTTTTGATGTACAAGTGCTATTTGTTTTGTTTACAGTGAGTTAAAAAAATCAATTTGACCAAAAAATTTTAATTTCAAGAGAAGGTTTTCGTTGAACTATTTTTCACAACTTTTGACTTGGATTATCTCAATAAGAAAGTGTCGATAAACTCAGTTATTTGTATGGCGATGAAGAACCATAAAAAACCACAGTATATCGCTGGTATAATGAATTCAATCTTGGTCTTAATTCGATCGCCGACGAATTCCCTGAAGGTCGTCCAAAATCGGTTGTTGTGTCACAAAACATCAATGCGGTGCGTGAACAGATAATGCAAGATCATCATGTGACATATTGTAAGATAGAAACATCCTTGCACATTAGTACCACTTCAATACATTCGATTTTGCATGAACACTGTGTTGTAAAAAAAATGTTCTCGTTGGATACCCCATAATTTACCAATCGCTCAAAAAAGGCTCGCGTCAAATGGTGTAAGAAAATGATTGAAAAGTTCGACCGTGGTCCTTCAAAAGACATGTATAAAATCGTGACAGATGACGAATCATGGATATATTCGTATGAGCCGGAAACAAAACAGCAATCGAGCGTGTAGGTATTCCAAGACGAGTTAAATTCAAGAAAGTTGTTCGTGAAAGAAGCACAGCGAAGCAACTGGTCGCCTGTTTCTTCGGCCGAATGGATCCTGTGGACACTGGTTCACGACTATTTGTTTGCCGGAAGTCTTTGGAGAAATTCGTAAAAAACTGACCGCCGAAGACGAGTCATTCTCCATCATGATAATGCGAGCTCTTGATCATCTTGTCAAAGAGGTGAATTTTTGAGCAGTCAAAACATTGCATTGATGACTCATCCTCCGTACAGTCCTGATTTGACACCCAATGACTTCTTTTTGTTCCCGAATATCAAAGGTGAACTACGTGGTCAACGATTTACGAGCGCCGAAGAAGTAGTTGAAACGTTCAAAAACTATGTTTTGGAGGTGTCTCAAGGGGAATGGAAAAAAGTGTTTTCATCAAGGGGAATATTTCGAAAAACAATAAAGCCATTTTCATTAAAAATGTTTGTTATTATCTGCTATTTCCGAAATATAAATAGTACCCCGTTTTTGTTACCAAATTATCACGAATTTCATTTAAGCTTATCGCTCACTTCTCCGGCACAGCACAGCACGGCGCTGCCCGTCGCCTGATGGCGACGGGTAGTAGCATCGCCCTCTTCTCCAGCAACAACTAGCATACTGAAGGTGCTGTTTGTTCGATTTCAAAAGAAATAGTCACAAAAAGGAATGTTGTCGGTCCATTCCATTTATCAAAAGAGGGTAAAGCTGGGAGAGTTTCATCATCTTTTCAACGATCTGAAAGAAGACGGGGAGAAATTTTTCCAGTATTTCCGATAGGAGAGCTGGAATCCTTTCCGGCGGCGGGCGGTCTTGGCTGTGCTGTGCCGGGCTAGTAGGCGATAAGCTTTACAATAAAATTGTCTCGGTAAATGAAAATAACGGTCTCTATTTATAAACTCGTTGTAATCATGTCATGTTGCTTTGAACTTAATCTTTTTCATGTGGCACTTTTATAAAAGCCTTTTTCATGGTAGACATGGTGGTGCTCTTGTAATACAATTTTTTAAAAACCATTATTTCTGTATAGTATCCCACAGAAACAGTAAAATACATAACTTTAGATTCATTCAATATCTAATGAATGAAAACTGAAATGTAATGACAGAATTTAAACTGTTTACCAATATCTTATGAATGAAAACTGAAATGTAATGATAGAATTCAAACTGTTTACCATTGATGCCTAGCTGATATGGAAAACAACCCACAAACATGTTCACGCCCTGGGGCTTACTTTACAAAATAACAAAAGTTAATTGACGCGTTTTTGTCAGTCTATCGTTTTCATCTGTCTGTCGTTTTTATCATTTTTCAAAATTGTTGAATTCAAAAAATGTTTCTTTTACGCAATAATCTATTATGAGGGGTTATTTTTCGACAATAAAAAAAGTCCCACTGGCTTATTCTCTACCATACAAATTTGTGTGAGCGGATGTATTCTCCACTACTTCACCACATAGTTCAATTATATCTGTTAAATCCTTAGGTAATCGATTGTTTTTGATATGAGGATACTTGAAAATCATGAATTCTTACAAGCTATAGCAATTTCACATATCAAGATGGAACATAACTCTAAATTTCATCTGTTAACCTATATCTAACAGGGCACACTTCAATTTTCCTTGCCAATAAAAATTGGCAAGAAAAGTTCGTACTATTTTCTGATAGAGTGACCATATGAAGTTAACAATAGGCTCTTTGGAATAGGACCTTCGAACAGTGACAGTGACAGAGGATCCTACTCCAAACAGAGCATTGTTTACTTTTATTGAAATTTAGGACCTAGAAATAATGACCAAGGTCACATTCTAAAACAGTTCATGAGTCACTGATAAAAGATAAGGGGAACTTTCATGGACAATTTACAGCCATATTGTGCCCAAGAAATCATTGATTTGTGTCCAAAAGTGAAAGTGTACTCTATACATCGGCCAGATTTAGAGCTAGCAATCATTCTACTTCATCTATTGAAGTCGTCGAATTCGATGGTGTGTTCTTGCTCTGGTGCTTGGGAGCAGTGCTCCCTTTGATCTTCAGTTTATTATCTACTCACCACTCAAATTAATTAATATTTTATCATTGTCTCCCACGTTCTTGAAGCTCAGTGGTAAATTTATCACACCTGTTCCGTTTTTTGGATAGGCCACTTCATAAAACGTTTCCGAAAACTCAGGGGTTTCTTCAGTCTCCGGTAATTCCAATACTAAGACCGATGATCCTTTCAAATCATTTTCAGTTACTGTAGCTTCCAAATTTGTAACAATCCTTGAGTAGTTTCGTAGGATGGAAACATCCAAAGGTTTCTTGATTTTCAATTGCCATTTACTTGATTGATGAACCACATCAAAGTTGTCGTAGTATAGAAAGTTGTATAGAAATAATGTCAATATATTGTGGTAGAGCATTTGTTTCGTGTTGGTGAATTTCTGAATGAGAGTTTTGTTCGTTCAAGTGTGGATTGGTCCAGATAGTGCTCCTTCTCACTTTATGAATGGAATGTGTATCGACTTTTGTAACAGTGTGTAAAAACCTGTATCTTCTAGTTGTGTCGCAAATATTGGAAAATGCTCAGAGTATTTTCACTCATTAATGTGGGAATATATTTTGTGATTATGTAATTCTGTCTAATACTGATATTTTCACTAATATTTTCAACATTAGTGAAAGTAATGTCATTTTTGAAGTCAATGAAACCGCTTTCAGAATAAACCGCTGTATAGTATTTGTCTGAGAATATTGGTGCTTCTTCTTCTGGTAATTGCAATACCAAGACCGAAGATCCTGTTATCTTGAAGCTTTTTCCAGATACCTTCATAGTGATCAAGAGTTCTTTGTTGTTTTTCAGCGTGTATTCGTCCAGTGATTTTTGTATTTGAATTATCCATTTTTCAGAGGACTTCTTAATAACAAAATTTGGCTGGAAATCTAAAAAAATGTGTTTTCTTTCTTTGGACCGTTCAGGAAGAAGCGGTATATCGTGGAAGTTGAGACACCAATTAGAATATTTTTTCGTCAGTTGATGAAATCGTGGTTTCAAACAATTTTTTGATGCAACTTCAGAAAAGTAAATTGGTGAAAATGACGAATTTTAATAAACTGATAGAGATCAATCAATAAATTCCTTAAAGTGAAAATGGTACAGAATATGTATAAGATGTGCAGTTGAGTATGTCAATCATTTTATTGTTGGAACTTTTAAACATCGAGCTCGATGAATATCGTTTATTCAATTCCTGTTAATATTTTTTCGTGAAATCCTTTTGAATTTACTTGAGAAATGTACATATAACTTTTATAAATACATACGGTAAAAACGGAATATAAACTTTTTGTTACCAAAGTGGTAAGCTAACACCGACAAGGATATGGAGCATTCAATGTTAGTTTAAAAAATCGATCTGATGAAAGGAAAGTCTTGAAAGGGCTGATAGGGTTCATCAGATTCTTCCAAATGGAAATGTAATTGAAGAGAAATTTGCTGAACGAATAATATACATATATGTTGATATTATTGGATACCCATGAAAGTGACTCAATCGATTTACTGTTCATTCGACTTTCTCCCCAACACAATATAGTTTTATCACATTGATGTTAGGAAATGATAAAACGTCTCTTGATTAATGAAACTTGCTGCAACTATGTTAGAAAGAAACATAACTTCATGTACTGTCTACTTACTGTTCAGGGTGATTTCAATATGAACTTTTTCGTCAACATTCTTAAAGCTTAGTGGCAATTCTATTATTCCTGTCCCGTTTTTTGGATAAACTGCTGTGTAAAACGGTTCTGAAAATTCGGGTCCCTCTTGAGGGATTTTCGGTAATTCCACCACCAAAACAGAGGATCCTATCAAATCGTTTCCCTCCTCCGTTGCATTCAGAGTTGTAACAATTGGAAGCTCTTTTTCTAGAATAGAATCATCCAAGGGTTTCTTGATGTTCAATCGCCATTTATTCGACACTAGTGCTACTTCGAAGTTATCTTGGTACCCTATGAAATTCAGATAGAAACATGAATTTTGTGAAGTGTACTATGTGTTGCTTATTCGTGTGTGTGTGTGTGCGTGTTTGTGTTATTTTCTTTCACAGGTATACAAGGTGTATCATAATTCATGGTTCAAATTGAAATAGATAATACTGGAAATCATTTCTGATAAGAAAATTTCATTTAGCATGGGTACCGACTTCTCAACGCTTTCGGTTATTTATATTTTTGTGATTTTCTTACAGAAAATTTTGTAAATGAAGTTCAAAGGCATTTTATTGATTTTTCTCTACAAGTACAGATCGTTGATCATTAACGATATGTTTGTGAAAATAGCAGTTTCCTGAAAATCTGATAGCTCAGTTACTTTTCAAAATCAGGTTAAAAATTGAAACTGAAAAAACAGTCAAAAAATATACCCTTCTCAGATTCTTAATTGACAAAACTGTTTTTTAACATATTCCGGAATTTCATTATCGATTTCCTTTTTTTTTATTTCTAGGGGAATATACTTGTAGATGGCAATTTTGTCGTGATGAATTAACTTTTTTCAAAAATTAGATTTTCATATATAATAATATACCCTGTCTCGTAGAATCATTATGAATATGATATATTTTCCGACTCCATTATCAGTTTGGACCATGACTTACGAGATACTCTGTTACTTGATTTTTTTCTACTCACCAGCCACAACGATTGCAACTTTTTCAATATCTACAACATTCTCGAATCCTATTGGAGTATCAAAATCGAAATATCCGCTCCCCAACTTTGGATACTCAGCTTTATAGACTGATCTGGAAAATTGTGGAGCTTCCTTGACAATTTTTGTTATTTTTATCTTCAATATGGTCCAGGCTTCGAATTCGTAAGAATCCCTAACTATTAAAGTTAGAGTTATTACATTTTGAGATGCTGCTTTTTCCGGTAACGGAGTTACAATGTACACTTCACAGGTCTTGCTTGTTTCATTGTAGATAACTTTAAAGTTTTCACTGTACGCTGAAAATTCGAAGTTCATGATTTCCGGAAAGTCTCGTTTGGAAAACTGCTTCGAAGTTTTCGAAATTGGAACAGAAATGATTGCAGGTTTGAACTGATTTCTTTACAGAGAAATATAGAAACTTTGTGAATAGTCAAGTCCTAAGCTAAGATTTATGTCTATTAATATCATACAATGTCGTTGAAGAATTCATAATCGACGAACTTCAGTTGAATTCAAAATGAAATTATTCAAAAAAGAGTGTTAATGCTCTGCGTTAGTATTCAAGTTATTTTTTTATTATGACTGATTTCCAATCAAATCCAATTTCAATATTCCCAAAGTGTCCGGCGTCAGTTATTTTGTGAGGTGGTTGTTATCGAAAAAATAATATGGAAAGAGTACTCAACACCTTGTGTAGATTCTTCTTCACAGAGTTATTTCATCAATATATTTTGACATTTTGAAAATATTTCGGAGTTTTTCATGTTCAAAATTCTGGGTTTAACGTCTATTGCATATCTGACAAATATAACATTATTCAAAAGTCAAAATACTTATGCACGTAAAACTGGTCATGTTTGAAAGGGATCCTGACAAAATATTAAAAAAAAAATGTTGTTCATATGCTCATATATAGTTAGTGAGTTATGAAAAATGGAAATACTTTGTAGATCAAATACCGATTTTATTGTTGAGGTATTAGAAATACTATCACGAAAGACTCAGATGAGTTAAAATATTGATAATAATATACAATGAGTATGAAATGAAAAAGTATAACAACTTTATTCATGAAGGAAACAAATTTTTCCGACCTAAAATGGAAATGAATGATAATGCAGCCTAAAAAAATTATTAGTATACACAAAATTAAAGGAAACAAAATATTATAGAGATTTCAAATTGAGCTGTTTCATGACCATTCGATTTCCAAAGTTCACTATTTTCGAGTAATGACTGGTTCATTTCTGATGCTCTGAGATCCTTTATAGTCGATACCTGATGATGCACAGAGTTGAGGTGTGCTTATTTTGAGTCGTTTGGGTGCGCTTTTCTCGTTTTCTTTTCGGATCACGTCGTTTTCCGTTACAGAGCCCCTGTTGATCGAATATTTCCGAAGGTAGCGGATTTCTACACTAGCCTAGTGAAATTCTCTGTTGTCGAAATGTTAGCAGTTACTTTGAATTTTCTTCTGCTCCTTCTTTGGACCACATCATGTTTTGTTTGTAGATCCAAACATGTTCAGCTTTCTCCGATAATAGTCTTTTCTCGTTGGGTGTTTTTCATATACTAACCAATACGTAGTTTCAACGGACTGATGCAACATACACGCTATCTAGTAAACACTTTATCCTGATTTGGTGGCACAGTTTTTCTGAGGTTACTAATGGTATATTTGACTGGATTTGAAAAAAAGTCCACATAATGTAGTAGATCCAATCCATTTTATCTTTTTCGATAGTCTTTTGACGTCACTGTTTGTAACGGCTTCTTTTCTGGCTAAGATCTCTTTTACCAGCTCCTTGCAGTAACCATTTTGTTGGACATCTTATTTGATATGGCCAAGTTCCTTGTCGAGATTTGTCTGCATGCTTCATCAATTTGAATTCCTCTCTTAGTATATTGGTGGTATTTGGATACAAACTTCAGATACTGTTCCGAAGCCGAGATTTTTGTGTATATACATGTTTTCCTTTTCTTGTTGGCTTTCTCACTATCACGTCTAGAAACAGTAATTCGTTGTGCGCTTCCGCAACAATTGTGAGTATTGTTGAAAGTCTCACGCTGTTCAGGTGTTCAATTCCATGACTTCGTGAATGTCTCATCAGGTTATATCTCAACCAGGTTTGGGGCTTCTTGAGTAGCCACTTTTTCAAACCACCCTATTTATATATTGGTTGAAATCGATGAAAATAGCAAACCCATCGACAGTTCTACGCCTTGCGGAAAGAATTTGTCTCTCTGCTGTTAATAGTAATTATGGACAGTTGTTTGTGTTCCTGGTCGCCGTTTTTGAATAGATTTCCCTTGAAAAATCGAAGTGCTTTATCAACCGCTTTCTACATAGAAACGGATGAGTTGAACTAGTATTATCAAAACTTTCAGTTCAGTCCTTCGATTTACTTCAGAAAAAGTGACTTGGATCTTTTATATGGAAGATGAGTTTTTTGCAATTGAAAATAGAAATTTTGACAAGGAGGATAACTCAATAAGGACGAGAAATATAAACTTCTGACAGGTCTTCAACAATCAGAAATGACCCAGTCATGCCTCGAGGACGATTTTTTTTTCTTCTCATTTGTTTATTACGATATTCTATAACTTATAAATTATTATTTGAATTCACTCATTTACTAATTGAATACTAATTACTAAATACCAATTTCAGACAAAAGAAGTCCAAAACTGATTTATTAATAATAATGGAATAAAATATCTATAACAATGACAGCCACTATTTTGTTGACAGTATTTCTCTAGAGAAGAAACAACTACCATACAAATCAAATTAAATTATTCCTGTTCCAATCAAGAAAACCACGGATCATTTCCGAAAACTGCACTTACATCCATCGATCTTTATTGAGGTAAGTTCCACCGCAGTAGTGAAGGCGATAGGATTCTTATCGTCAAGTGAAAGAGTGTTGGCATCGGCATCGTAAGTTGCATCATAAAGGTTGTTCGTGAAGAGAAGTTGGTGTTCCGGAAGTTTTATTATCAGAGCTGCCTGGTCGGTTATTCCCGCCAAAGTTGCTGTCAAGGTGAATGTTAAGTGCGTTAAAGATTTCACGTCGGATCCTGTTAACTTCTTGGAAACCGTGATCGTGTAACTTCCATTAGTGAGGTCTATTTTGAAGTGATCGCTGAAATCTGGAAGCGTAGGAAATTGTAGATAGCAGAAGTAGATTCAAGAAAAATGTTGATACATCGGTTGGATTTGTTTGGGTTACATATGTAAAAAGACCACTTCACCTTTTACTTTCAAATAGTAATCGGTTAGTCTTTCACTCTTGATATTACTAATGCTATTTAAAAAATTCCAAAGTATATATTCAAATGAGCCTATGATTATAAAAATTTTGCATGTGTGAAGAGAATTTACTGAAACGCACGAGTATAGAGTGCATTTCTTTAATGTCTCCCCCTTTTATTTTTTGAACGGGTCAACAAAAAAAATTTAAATTTGGGATAATGAAATAAATGCATGAATACTTTATTATGAAGTGAAATTGACAGATGAAACTTTTAAGATGGCGACTGGGCGCCATCTGGGAAAAAAAATTAAATGGGAAGGGGGTCTTGTGATACATAATTTTGAAGAGCCTGACGAATACTTTTCATCCCTGGAATGTGAAGTCAATATCTTCACCTACTACACAATGGCGGAACATTTAATAGTATCCTGAAGAGAAACACATTAATATCGATATTTCTGGAAATATTCCTTTTTATCTACCATTTGGCAATTCCAACAACCCGGTATGGATTTTTGTTTATAAAAACGACAAAAAATGTCAGTGAACATCATTGTTCAGTTAGAATATTCTCATTTAGTTTTCGGTTTTACTAGTAGAAAGATACCACGTCAACAATCCCTAAAATGGTCAATTCTCGTCTATTGGAAAAAAAATTGAAGCGTTTTTTATTTACGGTGTGACGCGTAACTTTCACGAGAACGAAAGGATTTTCAAGGAACGTTTTGCGAAACGTCCTATCTGTAGAAAATATTTGAGGGAACTTGTATCCAAATTCACAACTACCGTTAGTGTAAACAACAAAAAGCCACCAGGTCATCCGTCCATTCCAG
>WOGO01000061.1:0-34712 GCA_015342085.1 Leptinotarsa defecta
GAAAAAAGCCATTTTCCATAAAATCAGCTTTTTCCCTATTTAAAAATGTGGCGAAGGCTACTAATCTTGCAAAAGATTTTTCTGTCGCTTAGGAAACGATATTTCACATCTTGATTTTCGAAACTAAGCTGAAATATCTTGGGAAAACCGATATTTTTCCATGTTTTCTCAATGTTCATTCTGAGTGGGCGGTCCTTGTACTGGAGCTCGTGAAATTCCAAACTAGTTTTGTTTTCCAAAAACCGAAAAGTCTTTTAAAAAATGATTTTTTATTCAATACATTAAAATTATTGAAAACGATGTTTAACAGTACATGCATAAAATCAGACTGAATGCAAAAGGTCGTTTCCCGAGGCGATGCTCTCTGGTCGGCTATGCTGATAAGAAGCTTTCCTAGGAATTGTAGCTGAGTGTCAGCAGAATCCGGGGTCAGTGACAACGTCATTCACGACAATATCGAACTCCTAGTGGTAAAACAAATGATTTTTTGAGAGAATTCGAGGACACATTGAGTATGACTTATCCAACAGTAGATGAGGTTATCTGTACAGGGGATTTTAACATTGATCTTTTTCAAATAAATGATAGTACTGTAGACAACTTCCTTTATAATATTGATTCGTTTAACCCCAAACAATTTGTGGATGTTCTTACTAGAATCACCAATACAATAACGACATTGCTCGATTTCGTTATATCTCACGAGGAAATTGTAACAGAATGTGAGGTTATAGATATGCAAAAAATTTCTGATCATCAGTACAATGTAAACTCAACGTAGATGGTGAAAGGAGTGGTCCTCGAATGTGCACCTACCGTTCATTCAAATATTTCAAGGAAGAAGATTTTTGAAATGATCTCTTCAATACGCCATTTTTTAGAATTATTAATCAAGATAATGTGGACGAAAAAGTATCGATGCTCGTTAATTTCATCAATAATTTATTTGATACACATGCTCCAATTATGACATCTCGCGTCACGAAACCGAAAGCTCCCTGGCTCACCGATACTGTAAAGTTGATGATATCTACTAGAGATAAAGCTCGGAAGCGATATCAAAGGACGAGATCAGAAGCTCATTTACGGTATTACAAAGACCTCAGGAATTATGTAACAAAAGCCATTATTCGTGAAAAAAAGCATACTTCAATTTCGAGTTGAATAATTGTCATTTCCGAGAAATGTGGAAAATTCTTAAAGATCAAAACATAGTCTCTAATAAAAAGAATGATCTACCAGAAAATTTGAAGAATGTTTCAGAGCTAAACGAATTTTTTGTCAACTCTGTTTCTGAGGTTTCTCCTCCAGTTGAACTTTTGAATTTGTATCAGAATCAAAAAATAATGGATAACGAATTCAATTTCACCGAAATAAACGACCTTTTTGTGTATAAGAGTATTTGTGACATTAAAAGTTATGCTTCTGGTTCTGATGGTTTAAATATAAGACTGTTACAATTAGCTTGCCCTCATATTATTCCTTACATTACTCATATTATAAACTCTTGTCTCCAAAAAATGTTTTCCTCAGTCATGGAAAGAAGCAGTAGTTCAAATAATCCCCAAGAAAAAAAATCCTCCAGAATATAAAGATCTTAGAGGTATAAGCATATTATCCACCCTATCTAAGGGGGCAGAAAAAGCTATTGAATTACAGATTCTTAATCATACAAATCAATATAACTCATTACCACCAATTCAGTCGGGATTCAGAAAGGGAAACAATGTACTTGTCTCTAGTTCTCAACATTAACACTAGAGGGGTATCGCTTATTTCGAATTCCTTATAAGTGAATATCTATTTCAACATTTTTTTTATTATTTCCATGTGCCTGGCCATCGTTATTCATTTGGGACAACAACCCGTTCCCCAACCCTGTTCTGCGCCCTTCTCTCCATCCCTCTCGCCGGCGTTTCACTTGTTTCAGGCACTTGTTTCACCGCCAGGCCGCTTGTCGCTTTTTGTGCTCGTCTATTGTTCCATCATTGACGGTACGCGCAGGTGAATAATAATAATAATCACGTCGCGTCGGAACGTTCGACAGAATTGAAGCCGTTCATCGTTCGAATGATAAACGATGGATCGAGAGATGGAGCATTGTTGTTTCATTTGAGTCATTACGTCGAAATGGGTCGAATACAATGGCGCCCGCGAAGGGGGCGGTATTATGGCAGTGGCGATGTTATTTTGTTGGACGTACGATAATGGAGCGCAAAATGCAGGTGAAACGAGAACCTCCGGCGTAGACTGAATGCAAAAATAAGCACTTTTCTTAAACACCAGAACTACAATATACTATTCTCGACGTGAGTTTGACCAATCAAGTTGGCCTCTTTAGGAGATGAAGAAAATTAATTCCTAAACCTAAAATTGGGCTCTATTCATGAAATATTAACAGAGTGATTGTTCATAGTTCTCATAGCACACTTGGCTTTCCAGACTTTTGAAACCATCCTAAAACCTAGTTTCATGTATGTGCTGCATGTTTCTTGAAACGAGTTTCAATGGTTCGCTTAGTTTGACCGATATATTTTTTGTCCCAGTTTATTCAATTTATCCCGACTTATCATTTTTCAACATCTTGTCTTTTTGAGGTTTCCTAACAGTTGTTTTGAATGATGAAATTATTTGCTGGAGAAGATATTACCTGAGACAGATGAGAGAGTTTTGAAGTAAGAATATAAATATTCAATACCTGGACACAACTTCGCTCAACAAAGGTATTTTCAAAATGCTGTTCTACCAGATTAAAGCCGCGTTATAGAAAAGGAAAGCGACAATGGAAGTGTTGATGGTTTTGTTTAGGGAAGTTTATTGATGTTTGAATTAAACATGCAGGTATCCATGCAGTGCATGGAGAAAAGTGGATATTATTGTGTGGCTTCGATAAAAAAACCTTACATTCGATGAACGTATGGTTCAGGAATGAACACGAATAAAAGATATCGAAACACTTTCTAAGGATATTCAACGAAAGTCATTTTTTGTGGAGGAAAAAATCAGTTTTTTATCGACCTTTTTTGGGTATTTATTACCTTCCATAATCTGAAAAATATAAAAATTATAAAAATATAATAATATGATACTTTGCATTTTACGCAGTAACTTATCGGGGTAAACAAAAAAGTTTGCCCTTCTACACTTGTATAAAGTTCTCCATAATAATTTTTATATTTTTCAGATTGTGGAATTTAACAAATACCCAAAAAAGGTCGATAAAAAACTTTCTAAGGAGTACTTTAAAAATAAAGTATTTTTGCACTGCAGGTACTAAAACGACCCGAAGGATCGGTTGTTTGAGACCCGTTTGCTTTGCAAAGCTAGGGTGGAGCCGGTAAAGTATTATAAATCCGTCTTCACTTGATGTGGCAAAACACAAAATGTTATAAACAGATTATACTACATTCTTACAGCTTGAAAACGTTTCATTCGTACAAGCTATGTAATTTACAAATATTTACGAGTAAATCGCTATTTTGGCATCAACCACTTTGTGAAATTCTCAAAAAACCTGAGTAATCAAAGCGGTCCCAAACCGGAACCCTGCGGTCATCCCGAAAGCATTCTTCCTTGCTTATGAAAGAAAACACGCGGACGACATAGGAGTCACGTCTCTAAGCGATGACATCGACAACTCCGCATCGGAATGCCACAAGTGGATGGGGAGACCCAGGGGGAGGACCCCGATCGAGCACAGAAGAGATTCTTTTCGAAGGACCGCACGAGCATCCGGCCTCGTCAGTCCTTCTCGAATTCCATGGTTCGCTCGATTATCATGAGGACTACCTGCTTCTCGCAAGGCCGACGTGATGATCGAATTTGAACGGAATTCGGATTTTGAGTGAACTGCTCGACTGGATGTTGTGGGAGAAGCGGACTATATAGTTCACTAGTGCCGTTTTACATAATTTCATTTCACCTTCATCATAGAGTGGCTTTACACACCAGTATACAGAACAAGCCAGTTAATCAATGTTTCAGGGTATAAATAGTTCCTGATACATTTTCCTATTATAAAAAGAAAATGTACCCCACTATCATCAGATTCATAAATAAGATTATCAGTTGATATATATTTGATATTTGGACGCTCATTAGACTTTTTTCTGTAGACCATACAATAAAGAAAAAAAATGTTGAATATCAATTGAAGGTCTTCTGTAGCTCCCTTCTCAGCTCCTCCCGGATTTTTTTAAAAGCAACATAATATGCAAGGTAATTGTACCAAAGATATCTGCGATTAGATCATCTCCTTAATAGTTCAGCTTATTTCAACTACCCAAAACAAAATAACAGACTTATTGGAACTAATCTCTGAATATAACCAAAGTGGAAATATAAAAAATTCCGAAGATAGTTTTACAAAGATTTTCCTTTCGACAGGATCATTCGAATAAAATATCAACCATGGTATGCTGTCCAGGGCAGGAAGTTTCCGTTGAGAAGCTTTTATTGACATCATGGATAGATGTGAAAGTTTCAGCATGACCATTGCTTATATAGATCTAAAACTGTGCATAATTACAGTTATTCTATTGTTTTTGTTTTATTTTGTATCTATCAGTACAACCATTGTTGAATTTAATGCCCTTTAATCTCAGATATTATTTAGTTTCAAATGAAGGTTCATTGACGCATTTCTTTGTCATTTTTCATTGAAAATTTTAAAACGTCTGTTTCGTCGACGACGAATGTAAATGTGTTTTTGGACTTTCAACAATGGCCTAACGAATCATTGTTTCGATTGACGAAACGTGTTGGAAAAATTGAAAGAATACAAATTGATTTTCGTCAATAGAAACTTTGTTTAACGGGGTTCTTGAGTGAGACACCGCGATGGGTATTGTTTGAGTGATTTTCCGTTATGAACAGTAATGCGTTGATTCGGGAATATTTTAAGAAATGAAAGATTTCTTGGCTTTACATAAACGGAAAGGAAAACTGAAAATTTTTACTTTTCTCAACAGAGGTTAGGAAAAAAGTTTTTGTGAAACTGAAATTGATCTTTGTCAATATTTATTTCAATAATTTCAACCTTTTTAGATGTAATTATTGAAATAGATTGTTTTTTAGTACATATTTCTAATTAAACATAAAATTATAGAAACGTTTTGAGTAATTCTGTATTTGATAGATTTAATTTTATTTTCATTATTTTGTGAAAATTGGTAAACCTCTTATTCAAATTTTCTATCAATCATTAATATATTTTAATTGTTTCTCTGTTTTCATTTTCAATGTTTAAATACTCCATCTTACTTTTTCTTATTTTTTAATGCCTAAATTTTCTCTATTTGCAATCCACGAAAAATAAAGATATTGGCCGTAATTTATAAGTGTGTTCATTTTTAGCACTGCCTTTTTTTAATAACACATTTCATTAAATAACATTTTTTTGCAAGGTAGAAATTAATTCTCACTCTAGAATTGAAGAATCAACCGTTTTTGAAATATCTTCGAATATGAACATGACTTTCGAAAAGATTCTAGTGTCTTCCTGTCTCTAATTACCTTTTCAGGTTCTACTACTCCATATCCACGTCAATTCATGAAACATTTTGAAAAAGTAATTAAAAATAGGAAATGAACGTTTCAAACTCCTACCGGCATGGCTTTTTGAGCGGAAACGACCGATTATTGCAATCGGTCACGCATCAACGCCCTCTGTCGTGCCACGAGCTACTTACAACTGAGGAAAATTATTTCGGGTGGCGAGAAAAACACGTGGAAAAAACGCACACTGCCTTTTATTTCTGCCACGTACCGATGGATGACCACAGTAATGAGCATCCAAAGTTCTTCGAATTCAAGTTCATTTTTCATTGTTACTCAGTTATGATCGACATTTTTCATTTTCTAACTAAGAGACATTTTTATGGCATCAAAAATTACACAGGGCCAAAGATGGCACCACATGGAACACCTGTTCTTTAGAAGAATTGTTTTACCCAATACACCATAATAAACGTATCTTATTTTCGCTCAAACGCCCCTAGAATCTCTCTCTATATTATTACATGTTCACTTGTATCTTCCAAACGAAAATTTAAGTATGTACTGTAAAACTCGTACATGATGAAACTCGTAGATGATTTGATTTATAGCCAGTACCTTTTGAAAAAGCAACTTTTCCAACAGTTTTCTTCAATCAACATTTCAACATTCGTTCGGAGTGATATAAAAGAAAAACTGGCTTTCGCCAAGCATTCGATTATTATTCTACTTCTTTTCCGTGTCTTCCTAGAGAATTAAGCCGACCTACGGGGAACAATCAATCCTCAAGCATAATCAGAGTCTGTCGGGGTTCGTGGATCCTCCCCAATCGCTAGCGAGCTGCATAATGATGACTGTAGAGGGGTCGAAACTGAGATATTCTAAACTAACACGAACGATTGACGAAATTATAGATTTGAGAAAACTACTTATGTTATGACAGCGGTGGACCTTACCCAAGACAATGAGGCAACAGACAAACTGCTCTATATAGTTATCTTCACAGCATATACTGATAGTATTAGCAATACTGAAGGTAAATGTCCATTTACATTATGGTTCAGCAAATGTTCTACTCTGTTTTGCTTCTGCACGATTTTTTCAATTATCAAATTCTATGGCGTTCATTATGACTGTTTTCTATAATCAAAAGTAACATATTCAAAAACTTTTATAAAAATACGACTCAGTTTTTGAACGTTATGAAGAAATAATTCTTCCAAAGAATCTGAAGATCTCGCTGATCCCAGAATTGGTGAAGCAGCATTACCATACCTTGACTGAATTGGCCAATTCGAAAAATTGTTTTTGCTCCTTTTGTGTGAATTCTCATTCTTATCAATTCTGTACTTTCAGTAGAAATATACGTTTCACTTACGCATACGATATTTCCAGCTCCTTTCAATATAATATATGCCATATTCCCCTCGTAACCGAAAACGCTCATTCCATCAATTTTCATCAGGGTTGGCTGGGGCTTTTCACGCGCCTGGATCTCCGGAGCATGCGCCTTGGCATATGGTAATTCCGCATTTCCATGGAATATTAGATGGGAACCTGCCCGATAGAAATTCAAATGAAGTAGATGTTTTGTTCCAGCCCAAAAGCGTTATTGTTCGCTGTCTTTGGGAATAGATAAGCGAGAAATGTTAATGGGAAGCCGAAATACCAAGTGCTGCGAAATTAGAGAACGGTTTTCCTTTGAGCAGTAGCGGAAGACATAACAGCAAAGGTATTATATGATTAGTCAATTTTGAATACCTGGTTGTTCGCGTTTGTTATAGTTCAACGATCTAAAATTTCGCACAAGGAAAAATCAAAGTGTTCCGATGATAAATGCTTCCAGATGAGGCACAGAAACAATTTTGTCAAGGATCAACTTAATCCTATCTGCTATTTTTTTAGTACAAAACACAAGCACTGCAGGAATATTTTTCTTGCCCTTTTTTACAAGAATCTAGATCCGTTGGAATTGGCAAGCAATTTATCCCTAATTGTCTGTTCTTTGCTTTCATTTATCCTAAATTTGCCGCTGTTGCGACCATTAACAAACCTTGTTTTTGGAAGCAATAGCTTGCTCGCCATTTTTGTTAAACCAAGGTTTGCCGTTAGAATTTTTGGATTGATTGTTAGGTATAGATGCAGAAGACTAGCATATTCTTCAGGACTCCTGGTTGGCTCATATATATTCGAATTTACTTAATCCGGAACTTTGTTACCTTGACTTTTGGCTTACATT
Organism: Leptinotarsa defecta; assembly: GCA_015342085.1. NCBI lineage: Eukaryota > Metazoa > Arthropoda > Insecta > Coleoptera > Chrysomelidae > Leptinotarsa > Leptinotarsa defecta. The sequence continues at coordinate 7,736 of WOGO01000061.1, forward strand.
TCTTCAAAATTTTTTGATTCCTTACTATCCTTTTCTTTTCCATGTCTTCAGTTTTGTACATTTCTTTTCTACTTCTCCATACTGATCAGGTAGGTCTTTCTTGATTGGTCTTTCCTTTGATACTCTATTACCATGACTTAACCTAGCATTCCGCCAATTGAAACAATTGTGCTGGTTGAGGGTCTCTCAGAAGACAGAAACTGTGTTAATCTACTTACTATCTGCCCATCTCAATTCTTCAAATTTACTGACTAGTACTCTGTTTGGCGGTTCAGATATCGTATTTTACAAACTTTCAACAATACCCTTCTAAATTTTATAACCCTTTATTTCGAACAATATTTTACATGTTTTTGTAAATTTGGTAGGAACCGTATTTCAAAAACTTCCGTGTATCAATGCTCATTGAGTTGCCAATGTTAAAATCTAATTCGGAACGAAAATAATCAGTGCTTGTTTGCCCAGTGCAACTTGTATAACCTCAATTCGCCGAGTAATATTTATTTTCTTCTGAGCTCGATCAAAACAACATTTTTCAATGTTTGATTGTAGGTTGAGAAAATATACGAGCTTATTTACAAAAGTATACGTTTCATAACAATAATTCATGTTCTCTACATTATCGACTTCAATTAACTACCTCGGATCTACATAACTCGTATATAATCATTGGGAACGGAGCCAAATTTTCGAGTTTGCCCGCAACAGAATGACAGGATCAGAGGCAGCAGATACCAGTTCATTTATCAAAGATTCCGAAAAGATTCGGCGAAATGTCATGAGAGATTCATGTAACTTGTCTCAAATTGGTCTACGTACATCTCCGCTCAGCAATTAATAATATTGGTCCTTCGAGCCGGATAGCGAAAATGAAGAATTCTGAAATGTTACGGTATGTTATCGACTGTGGGAGGTTTCTTATCTAACATCCTCTACTGAGCGCCTACAATGTCGTTTCTGTTCGAACTCGATACTTTCCTAGCTGGCTTGTCTTTGTCAGTGAACCTGCAATAAATAATTTGTCCTCGATCGGTTTGTTTATTGTTACGCATTTTCGAGCATACCTGGAAGTCGTGCGGTCAGATTTCTGATAGCGATATTCTGTTGTGTGAGATGCAGCTGCGCAACACGAACACTAGTGGCGGATTATCTAGAAAATATCGAGAATGTCATGAAGGGTACCCAAGATGTGTATTTGTGATATTCAGGACATGTCGATTATTTTATGTGATACGATTTGTTCGTTGCCAATTGCGATACAATGCAATTTATTCTCTCAAACTCTGCAAGTTTAATTTCCGGAGAATTCAGTTTGTGAACCTGAATCAAAATTTCCTCTTTGATAAAAATCCATTGAAGCGCTATTATAACAGAGAACAATATACACCACTCATCTACACCAAAATTGTTATTAAAAAATTATATCTACGCCTGAAGAAATTGTAAAGACAAAGGCAGCCCAACGGTTTCAGTTGAAATTAATAATATTTATATTTGTATCTTAAACTACCTGAACACTACTGAATTGAATTCATTAAAAATGAAACATTTATATAGGATGAACTTACACAAGTATGTCTACACATATGAAAGTGCACATATCCGCTTTTTACTGAAACAAAAGCCATTCAACTGGCGATAAAACATAACAAATCTTATAAAAATGTTTGAAACTGAATACGCACCAAACGCTATATTAAATATATTACATGTGATGAAAATGACCGATATTTGATGAAAATTAATAATGATTTGAGTAATATTTTGTTATGATATTTTGACTAAAAATACGTGGCATTACAAATGTTGAGTAAATACAAAATAAGCCTCTTTCAATAACACAATAACAATAATTTTCTAGTTAATAGTTCCGGAATATCATGTGAGATGTGCCTATGAATATTTTTGTCGATACTTCCCCGATTGACAGCCAAAGGAACTCTTCGTGACCCTCTGAAAATATGTCTCATTGCACGCTGGATATTAGATCTGGATATCGAGCCGGGCGAGAGATAAAAGGCAGATTCTCCGTTCTATGAGAGCGGAATTTGAATAGCGAACAAGAATAAAATTCTTGATAAACAATACCAGAGTTCTTGAGTTTTGGACTGGAGGCGAATGAAATTCCAAATATCTCTAATTAAATCCCGAGGACGGAACAATGGCACAAGTTATTTATGCAGAGAGCTGGATGTGACAAACTATTGTTAACGAAACCCTTTGAGGGCTGCTAAATTATGAGTGCACACGTATTCCCACACCAGAAGTGCATTCAAGATGGCGGAGCCTCGACTGGAAATTCATGAAATATGAATATTTAAGAGGTTTTATGCGCCCATTCCGAAACTTTTACGGCCCTGGCCTTGTACCAGGCCATTAATTTTTTATATCCTCGTTCTAGGCCTACCAAATGGTGTGGGTTTCGAAATGCAGATACTGGGAGCATTGACATTCCTTGCTATCAAACTTTTATTTGTTATCTTCATTTCTGATGATACTTTGTTTATAGGAGTAACAGGTCGAAAAGGCAGCCCAATCATACAATAATTATGTTTCCTTTATATTGTTCAACCAAGATTTATAAAAGAGTGTATCAATAAAGGATGAATTCAATATATAAGTATATTTCCTTAAACAGCTGAGTAATAAATCATTTTCAAGGTGCTGTTCCATAGGCGTGAAAAAATGTAATATTTATTTTATACATTCGATGTTTTCGTATGACTTGAATATCAAAATATTTTTCCTTGTTGTGTGTATACGGTAAACATTTAGAACACTCGTATTAATTTTTTTAAGTTGAACACCCATAATTGTTTTCACATTTGGATTTTGTTTGAACTTTTTAATATTTTCTATGAAAAGCACTTTTAAATGTATAGTATTTATTATATCATAAACAAATATGCGTTTGTATGAACATAGTACTTCTGTATAAATCAAAATACCTGTTTCACTGACAATGTATATAATATAAAAAAAGGAAAAACAATTCTCTTGATTAGTTTTTCACTAAACACTAACTGTATTGAAATTTTTAGTAATTCATTTCTACCGAATCAATATGAAGGAAAAAATTAGCCATAGGATGAAATTTGTCAAAAACAATTCCAATCCAAAAGCTGATCACTGCTATAGAATCTACAATTATTAGACATTGTTAATCATTAGCTCGCACTACTTTCTACTTTTGAAGGTTGTCGTTCTTAAGGTATCGATAGGAAAAACAGATTTAAACAGATATATTGAATAGAACTTTTCATAGTTTGCTTCTTTTTATACTTACCCAGAAACTTAGATGGTCTGGATTTATTCATTTTACAAGATGGTTCACGGTTCGAGAAAGTTCATGATATTTTTGTTTTACAAACTCCTCCATTTACTTCAATTGATGTTTAATGGATATATATAGGGAAAGATTCCTTTACTAAAAATACATTGAAAACTCAGATAATAATATTTAGCTGTGTATCATTGATGATACTTGTACTGCCAATTCTCAAATCTAGAATAACAGATTTCCATCTCATTATTACGTACTAGAAATTATCCAACTATACCAACTGACACCTTTTCGATAATCTAAAAGTCAACAGAGAAAATTAATATCATCACAATGGTCTTTGGTGAATAAATTTGGAGTAATCAGCGTATTTGGCCAAAGATCGTATCTCTTATGGAAAAGGCCTTTGTTTCGTTAAATAGGCGGCTCTTCGCCTCGGTGGTCCATTTGATTGTTCAATTACAAGCCACCAAAGCAGAGTTTATATGTGCAAATGTAAATGACAAGAACGAAAAACAACTGGAGAATAGCTTATGATAGTCGTGAACTCCCCACTTGATTCAAGCCTTCCAGTTCAATTCAAACATCAAGCGATGAGCAAAATTGAATGAGAATTATTTTTGTAATGTGGTCATGAAACTTCGTAGCTTCATGATTGTTCATTTGAATTAATCAGGGTAAAGCCACGGTTTTCTAAAAGTAACGAAGGAAATCTATGCAGTCATGGCGAAATCATTTCAGCATATCGGAATTCATTCTGTAGCTTCTCCTGATGATGCTAATTTTGAACTTTGAAAGTATATTTCAGTACTTATATTAACAGAATTTTCAATGGATATTTGCCAAAATGAGTTCGAATATGAATTCTAGTATTCTAACAGGTGTCTATCGTCGAGAAACAATTACAATTTTTCAGTCGGTTTTTCAGTCGTGGTCTACAGGTTTTTATGCATGACGTTTCGTCTACTATTGCGGTAAACATTATCAAATGCGATGGTGTAACGGTCAAAGTGATCGAGTTGTTCTCAATGCAGAAACTGACCAGGGCCAACAAACCCGGAAAAGCTATGACATAGTTACCTCCGGCCGTGAAAATTTACATTATTTGAATTACATTTTGTTTATTACTTACCTCAAACATTTGTCATCAACGCTGTACTATAAAATATTCCAAATGGTTAGATAGTAATAAGTACATGGAAAATCCAGTTCCATTAAAATTTGTTTCAAATTTGTTACAGGACGTATAATATAAAAATCAATGAACCTCATAAAACTAGATTTCCTTTGAATTCTTTCTCAGCTAGAATACGTACAATGGGAGGGAGGTAACATTATGCATGTTTGGTCAATATTTTTGACCCATTGGAAAATATTTTTCCATACCAGAACAACTGATCTGGTATGAGAAAATTATTTTCAATAGATTCCGTTTATGCAAGAAGTTCTAATTTTACTTTTACATATCAGATATTTTGAGCACGAATGATCAGACTCATGGAGCTTCAGACAGACAAAGAGACAAACAGTTTAGAACAATTTTACCACAGCAGACTTATCAACAAATTGTGTAACTTCTGTTTTTGATATCAAGCATTGTTCATTCAGTCCATGCTAATTTAAAGAGAACCTCACATATACAGTGACAAAAATTACGCTTTACTGTTATTTCGGGGGAACATCCCGAGCACTTCCATCGATTGCCTCATCGCCTTTACCGCAATTGTAGTCGAAACGTCGGGCATGAAATTCGCAGACTACGGCTAACAAACCCGAAAAATGACTGACACAATATTCGTTACTTTACGGGATTCGTCAAAAAATACAGATTTTAGAATGAGCATAAATTTTATCAGTAAAAAATGGAAAATTTTTATGATGAGTTGGATCGACGAGTGCAATTTCTTGGGACAATGTAACTGAAATTACTCCACTCTTTCCCTTTTTCAGATGCTCATGAAATCTTTTTTTTGAAAAATGTATTCCTTTTGTTAATGAATTTGAGACATTCTACAATCGGTATGACAATTTAGCTGAGTTACAAAGCCAATTTAGCCCATAAAATGTTTAATAAATCGCTGAATATTTCAGTAGCATGAAATTCATAAATTCTAATGAACTTTTCTACGAACTACCAACTATTTCAAGTATGCATTTAATTAAAACTGAACGAACTTCAATATTGACGAGACAATCTGAAAGTATAATAAAAGATCAAATAATGATCGACAAATCTCAATAATACTGGATATCTAATTAATTTTAATAATAATCCTGAAATAATGTGTTGCACCTTCACTAGAACTGGATATAACTTTATGGCTCCATTACCGCTGTGGTGTTTTAAGGAATCCTGTGTATATAGTATATCTCTTATGTGGTAATTAATACATTTCACCACCTTATCCAAGCACAAAGAACGTTAGATGGACATGTAGCTCGATATATCGTACTTTTTCAGAGAAAATTTGAAATGAAATATGCTTTTTCAGAATATTTTTCTTCGGTCATTCAATGCCAGAGCAAATGTTTTGGTGGCATCCAGCGTGTCAAGTCAAATTATTGTGTCTTTTCACAACTTCCTGTGACCATCGATATAGAATGAAAGGAATGAAAGCATCAAGTTGTCTTCCGAAACATCAGCTTATAATATCGGGTTTCTATATTTTTACTTTTGTTGCACAAATATTAAATACTTTCAGCAAAAAGTTCACTATGCATATCTGTCTTATCAAGTAATTGTAATGCATCGATAATTTGTTTGTTTTCTCGGGTATAGAAGTAGCGTTCGTGTTACTAAAAGACAATTGAAACTATACAGTGAATTTACATTAATTCAATGATGATACAAATAAAAAACTACTTACATATAGTAATTATTTCCAATTGGGTCATCTTGACTTTCTAAATTATGTCGATATCAACTTGTAAAATAAGTCCATTTCCTAAAAACATTGAAAACATTATTATGTTTTCCAATTTGTTACATCCTGAACTCACAATAAGTTTGAATACAACTGAATTAAATTTTGAAATTTTTGAAAGTACCAAAAATAAAACGATCAGCAATAATTTTAACATTCAATTCAATTTCATGTGTTTCATGTGTTCTTCAATAAAATTTTAACCTAATGTCAACACCATTTCACATCATGGAAGTGCGAACTTTCAACATTCACCAACCACATTCTAATTTTTTTTTATTCTATATTCGTGAATTTCCTGGATTTGTAACTAGATGCTACATCATTTTATTGACCAACGTTTTCATTGACATTATTAACTTGAAAAGTACTTCGACTCATTATTGATAATTGTGTCGCAACTGACAGAAATAACTTTTATTCCAGAACTATGATCTTAGCTTGATCAAACTGAAAATTTTAAGATCTTCATTGCAGTGTTATAGTTGAATAACTCGCAAATGAGCACTTTTTCTTATAATCTGCCACTATTCCATTCTAATCTATCTCTGCCAACGATCAACACGTGTACGAAACAATCGCATTTGTGCTTACATCGATGATCACGATATTGTTCCGTAGGAGTGTCGTAAGCTCAGGCCGAAAAACTCTTTACTCTCTTCGTCTACTTTTGCTCCTATTCAGTGAGCAGGCAAAGAAACGGAGACTTAATAGGCGATATTGTTTTGTTGAAGTAATGCCTGAGTGAAATAGTGCTCTTTGTGCGATTCTTTTGTTTACTGTGAGGGTTGACTGGGTTTCGTAGTCTCTGAGATGGAACAAAAGTCTCGAGATGTGGTCTGTTGGCAGGTTTTCCAAAAGGAGCGAGTAGAGATGTATCCGTAGACAAGGAGAGTTGTGGAAATATAATTGCGTAAAGGTCAAGAGACAAGTTGTTCCTGTAATTACGTTTCTAAATAGTGTTTTTCAGAGCCTTCCAAAATTTTTCTCGCGTTGCATTATTCTGAATATATCTGTAATATTTTTCAGTGATCCCGGTTACTTTGTATCAATTTGTATAAATATTTAGGTGAGTGGGTACAAAATTTGATTCATTTTAAATTCTCATTTTATATGGTAGTAAAGAACATTACATTGGCACAAAATGTGTGGCATTATTTTGCATTACTCACAATTGAATGCTATTTTATTCAAATGACGCTCTCATACTCCATAATTCCATAATCGTTCGTATACCGTTGATACTTTGGCGCAAATGCGTTCGCAAATGACGGGAGTTTCAAAATCATTGATTGATAAACTCAAAAATGGAAGAAAACATAAAGTTGAAACATCACCGAAATCATTTCCTGGAAAAACTGTGCCTGTTGGTGAGAACTACAAACGTACAATCATAGTAACAGTACCTTCATTTTATTTTAAGAAAGATCCTGCTCGAAATGAAATCATTTGCCGGAGGAGAGATGATCTAAGGCATGTGTATAATTAATTTAACATCTATTTAGAAAAAGCCGATATAATTCGAAAGAACACCCTCCTCGTAGCTGTAAAAGCAGATAAACAAAGTTCAGTAGTGTTCGAAACAAACGTGCAACTTCGGCATCTACAGAACTTTCTTGATCCAATCTCTCTCCTCATGTGCAGGTTTCTGGAAGCGTCTCTGCTCTTGCAACATTTGGCATCTCCACGAAGTTTCTGCATACGTGAATGTGACACACCTGCCTCTTATTCCAGCTATTACTTTTCGAGTACCACTGCAACTGACAGCATATTTTCGGTATGAGTATTTGCTGGGGTATATTTGAAAAGAGAATCGATTTTCATTCGGAAATGGAAAATACTTCGTGTTGATTTTGTTTGAATGAAAACGAGAATTTAGAATTGTTCATTATCGATGAAGACAAAGTGTTAACGTTTACAAGTTGAAAGATCCACTGATAATCTCAAAGCTTCTGTAAAAGAATTTTGAAGATTCGAAATCTGCCAAGCATTAGGACCATTATTATTTTTTTACCATGAACTATTATGTTAAAAAATCTGAGAATTTGGTAGTGTGTTCGAAGCATAAACATCCTCGTATACCTTTTAATAGCGACACCATTAGAATCGAAATAGTTTCTCTCAATGAAGAAATATTTTATGAGACAGCAATTTAAAAAAGAAAAACTTGAAACTTCTTCATCGATAGAACGAAATGAAAACTGAAGAAGAAAGAAAAATGAATGAAAAATATCAATAGTTTACTTCTGATATAAACCGGATAAAAGTTCTCCATCTGATTTGGTATTTTTCTAATTAACAGGTAGTCAAGATCATCATTATAAATGAGAAATTCACATAATAAATGAATACTGTAGTTGTATTTTTTATACATAATGGAAATCTGAACTATACAAGCACAATTTTTGAAGACTTATGACGATTATAATATATTGAACGAAACTAGAGCATAACTAGTACATCGGTAAATAACAATATCTTGAAAATTTAATTGAAGGAAGTATATTTATGGATAAAATTTCGAGGTCTTGCGGTAAAAACCCCAATCAAAATATTATACGATTGACCTCAAAGTATCTTTAATAAATTCTTTTATAATGTGATGAGGTTGATAAAACTGATCTAAATTATTTATAGTTTTTATCATTGTAAATCTGGGAGTTTTTTCACAAAGTGTTTGGTCTAAATTCAAAAATATTTATATCTGCATGACTCTGATCTTGATCACTCAGACATAATTGGGATCAATAGCAAGTTCATTAGCAACCCCTTTTAGTGCCAAACATCCATTGGCAACTTTTTGTTCATATTTGTGATACGATTGTCAAATGTGGTTTGTTGTCAATAAATACTGTTGAAAATTTAGTAGTAGGACAATTTGTGACGAAGCTATCGACTACTTTCAAGGCTCCAATTCACACCAAACCAACAAAATATTGGTCATTGACATATACACAACTAAGTACCATAATTTTAAAACTTTGATATATGTATTTATAGTTTCCTCTAGTGGACTGACATGAAAATGAACTTTACATTAATATCCAAACTCATGAGATCAATATCCGTTCAATATAATTTTGAAAAACTGTCGCTTCTTATATATAGATTTCCATATATATTTCGAATACATTCGAGTTTGTATTTATGTTTGTCACAACTTCTCATCATCCCGGTTTTGGGCATAATCCAAACGAGATTAAGCAGTGTTTTGCTTTGGATGAAAAGGATTCGCAAAATCCTTTCCGAGCTGCTTCAACCACCCTATACATTCTCATTTGCATGCTGCACAGAACGCAAAGTAGGACTCGTGTCCTTCAACTTCCCGCGCCGATCGATTCCATCCCTTATTTATGCAAGATCAGGGGTTCTTTTGATGATTCCGACCCTCTGTCCATCGCGGGGAACATCGATCGAATTATGATAGCTGCCGCCACCAACCCCCGAGCTCCGGGGGCAAAGTGTTATTGCATAAGGCTTCTGCAATTTAATCGACCCCCGTTGCTCTATATAGCGATAATACAATTCGTGACCTCAGGTTAGGTTTGCGTTTGAGGGGGATGCGTATGCTTCAATCGAAAACGTTTTTAAATTTCAGGACGAGGCAATTTTTTCTTCCTTAAATTATGCTCCAGTGATGAGGATTCTTAGACATTCATATTTTACGTTTGAAATTTATGGATGTTGCTTCTATATATATTTCAACACTATAGATTTAGGAAAGAAAAATATGAAAATTATGGAAAAATCAAGTAGTTGATCTCAGGCGTAGTTCTCCAAATTACCAATTTACTTTTTAGATATATATGTTCTTTTATGCGTGCTTTAAATGTTCTTCCAGTTTGACGTATGTAAAACATCGGACATGAACCACACAACAATTCATACACTCCCGATCTATCTGACACTGAACTCTTTATTTTCAACTTGGAAATATCCAAGCCCAATGTACATGCTAAGCGTAAACACTCTAACCTTAAATGTCATCCTTATTAACGAACCGAATGTGTGCAGGGCACGGCATGAAAGACGACCGACTGCCGGTTCCACAACGACGACTCCCCTATCAAAGGAGGGTCAACGAACTGATAATTTAATTCTTTCATCTGAGCCGGGAAGTGGCACCGTGATATGCAAGTGCAGGAGGGCCGCGATGTGCATTCATAAATCGGTTTTGTGGCAGTTTTTTGAACTAACGCCCGCATAAGTAACCCTCTTTTCCACGGAACGGGTGGAAGCGGGTTGATATTTAAGATTCCAGCAGTTTTGAGGAAGACCACTCTGGTCGATTCATTGAAATTAATAGTAATCCACCTCAATTTTCAGGAGGATCATAACCTTCAACGATTCTATGACTGCATCTCTTCCAAAGTTGTAGTGGATTCGCTTCTGGATATTTTTCATTAATCACTTCAAAAACATTTTCCGCTGAAAAAAGTATCTAATGATCTGAGAAGAAATCCACTCGATGATCACCTTAAACAAACCTTTGGGTTACACACAAAGGATATTACCTGATGTAACCCAAATACAGGCAAATTTACATACAGTACCTGTACTAAGACGTTCTAACCGCATAAAAGAACAAACAAAAAGATAAAATGTTCAGTTTGAGTAGAGCCAAGATGATAGCACAGCCAGCTATCGAAAGCGCTCGCATATAATGAATAGAAGTAATAAAGGTTCAAAACCTTTTTGTGTCATGTAGACCTACGACTTTGTAAGTATGTGTGGCAGATGCCCAACGGAAAAACAACAACTAATCCAGCTAATGTCGCGCAGAAAGTTGCCTATCAGGTGCCTATCAGGCACCTGTGCAACGTCTTCGATTTGGAAGAATCGTCGCAAGTTATTTCCCACTATAAAAGCAGAAATTAATTTCGTTTGGTAGACCCGACCACCCGATAGACCGCTATCATGGTGTTTGCCCCATCATCAGTACCTGGCATGGTCTCTTCAGAACGGTGTGAACCGTCTGAGTATCTTTCTGCAGTTGATTCAGTGGGATGTCCATTGCGCCACCTGCAGACAGAGAAACGCGCGGTACGTTGCCCGAACAGAGCACCCATTTTGATGAAATAATTTTATTATCAATAATATAGTTGCAAGAGTTCTGGCTCATTCCTTATGGGAAAACACGTGCAAATTTAGAGCAGGTCCATTCTGAACCTTTTTGGACCTCAGGTCCACTTCACACGGAAGGGGCAAAGATCAACGCCTCGTCTCTGCCAGACGTCCATTATGTGTAAACTGAGCCTTAGCGTTCAAAGCCCACTTCAGACCACCTCCACTTCTCCACTTTTACTGTCATTCAGTCAAGCAATCAGCTATCGCGCATACAGCGGGAAATTCAAACCAGTGGATGAACAATGTATCTACGAGCTCACTTCAAGGTCGTGAGTCGCTGGTAAGTATTTCAGAGAGAAACTTTAGTGAGTGGAAAAGAGAAACGTGTGACGTCATCGACGCACGACCTTGAAGTGAGCTCGTACATACATTATTAATCTACTGGTTTGAATTTCCCGCTGTATGCGCGATAGCTGATTGGTTGACTGGATGACAGTAAAAGTAGAGAAGTGGAGGTGGTCTGAAGTGGACTTTTAACGCTAAGGCTCATTTTACACATAATGGATGTCTGGCAGAGACGAAGCGCTGCCCCTTCCGTGTGAAGTGGGCCTGAGATTCAAAAAGGTCCAGAATGGACCTGCTCTAAATTTGCACGTATTTTCCCATAAGGAATGAGCCAGAACTCTTGCAGCTATATTACTATTATCTACACGTGTTGTTGAATGCTATATCCATCCATGGTGATTTGGCAAAAGACTGAATAAATGACAACTGATTTAACAGATGTAGCGACCATCAGTGTGGTTTTCGTGAACAATCAACAGTCGATCTTCTTCCTTACGTCATCCACTTTTTTTTCAATATCATTGTAGTTTTTAAAATTGGTGGATATCATATAATATAGTTAAATTTCATTGAAATTTTTTCACTGAAACATTGGTCCGAAGAAGCTGTTTAGACACTTGGTGTGTGTTTCCTGAAAGTTCGTTGTCAAGCTCCTATGCAAATGGATACAATAAAACCTCTCGGTAAATGTGTGGAGTAACAGTTCAGGAAATGCCCTGACCGCCTCAAAAAATGAGTGTCTGTAGGTTGACCGGTCTAGAGTCGGCCCAATTAAAACGCCAATTATACTCTCGAATTAGCCTCGATAACTGCACTCGACGTTTCACTCGCCGACGAGAAGGAAAAGAAGACGACGACGAACAAGTCTAACGGAACTCCAATCGCCCGGGAATAATTAAAATGTTGAATAAGTGAAATGTTTATCGAGCATTTCCTGGCGCCCGATCAGTTTTACGTACTCAGAAACATGGCGCTGCATGCCAGGCGTCAAAGTCTATTGGAGTACAACAACGTTTATTTTTTGTTATCATCCTCTATCATGGCCTTTTTTCCTTTTCAATCTAATTACTTTTCTGAATAGGCATTTCCAGATGATGCAATTCAAATTGAAACTAAATACACGATAGACAATAGGACAGTTCAAATATTTACGATTCATACATCACTCTAAATCTTAGGGAACTTTCTCAGCAAAAAACATCAAGGAAATTATGAGCAAGCTCGCAGTAACAAAACTCCTTTCGTTCATTCTGTCAATAAATTTCTGGGAAACGATTATTTAAAACTCCGGCCTAAAAGCATCGTCGACATTATTTTTGTAGCTAAGTGGCACGACTGTTCTCTTTACTCACACGATATACTCACATCTGTCATTTAGTTTCTTTACCGTGTTCAATTTGTTAATCAAACTCAAACGTGTTTTGCGATTTTACCATGGATAAAAAGATCTAACAAAAAGAAGCAACATACATACATACAACAACATACATAACCTATAAAATATTTGTCAGAGAAACGTCAAATATTTTGTATTCGCTTTACATTTTTTGAGGCCGGTTAATCTGACTGCTTACGACAGATATATATTTGGCTTCTCACTGTTAACAGAGGCTCTTATGACCATGGACGTAGACGAATAAATCTACGTCCATGCTTATGACTCATGGTCTATGTTGATATTCAATACATATATGATTTTACACCCGTAAGATAAACACCTACCTGTATTAAGAGTTGACTGAATTAATCCTCCATCGCGCAGGTGGTACCCAGAAAATCCCTTATTTTTTTCATATTTCGACATATGAATCCCGCATGAAGTATGCAGGATAAACTGCTTGCCAATCCCAACGGGTTTAGATTCTTCTGGTCGGTTGCTGAAGCTGTTAATCAAAACTTCTCAAAAGCCACAATTCCACCACTAACACAAGCGGATGGTTTAATTGCAACAACAGCTATAGAAAAAGCAAATCTACTAGGTGAACAATTTGCGGTGATTTCGAATTGGAATGAAAGTTATCAGGTTCAATTCACTGCCACGATAACTCAAGCATTAGTTTTCTCCAAAAAGATAAATGTCTCCATACCGGACAATCCCACTTTTTGCTTCAATAAGTTTTTCCAAATGGATTTGATCTCCAGCGATTCAACTCCAATGTGAATCGCTACTTTCCCACCGCTCTTAAAGCACCTTAAGGATTTTTCTGCAGTGTTTGTGTTCTGTCCTCAAAAATGCAGATGCCTTTATACTGTAGTAACTAAAAAAAGTTCCGAAAAATACCTAAATGTAGATTTGATTGGCAAATGAAGAATAGTAAAAGATGCCAACATTTGAGTACAATTTGTCATTAACATAGATGAAAAGAGTAAGTAAGGGGTCTTTCATAAACCTTTGGAGAATTTGAATATCATTTTGCGAGTTACAGTTAATGATATTTTTATTGAGTCTTCATGTACCATATAAATATGTTTGAATTCAATCGTATTTAATGACTTTTTGTTTTTTCGTCGATTTCAAATTACGATATGTTATTCATTTCTACTTTAATAAGCTGTAGTAATATGGATCTATGTGATGTTACAGTTGGAGCAAATTAATTTAGCATCTCTGTATCATCCCTATGATTTTTTTCATGTTCTACCCGTGACCCAAAATTTCCGACTAACCTGTACAAGTAATTGTATGTAAATATCGCATGAGCATTTCGTATTCTTCTTCAGTTTGTGCATAGCAATGCGCACTCGAATAGTCATTTGTACTAATTAAAATAATAATTCACTTTTAACTCGAAATTATGCACATTTTTTCTCGTTTAATGTTGCCTTCCCTAATTGAAATTTTTACTTTTGAATGTAAATTTTCGAATTAACATCTATGAATTGCGAAACTTTTAAATTTGTCGCATCTATTTCCATACATTTCATGTTTTATTTAAATACGTCAATTACACGTACACGTTTCATAAATTTTTTGTTTTTTTTTCCAGGTAAGTTCGAGCTCGATATTCCGTTAAGACGTTAAGATAATTACAAGCCCGAGGTGAGTTATTAGAGATTCAAATGGTTTTCGAAATTAGTCGAAAATGATTGGTAAATACGGGAATTAATGACTTTGAAATTTGCACAAAATTCTTATACCGCTATATCGAAGCGATCGAATATATGTATAGGTATAGAGTCTGCAATGTTAGTCAGTTTTTTCACATTTTTTCCTGACTTCTGTAGGTTTTTATATTTGACGTTTCGTCTACGACTGTGGTAGACTTTATCGAAAGTGATGAGGCAACTGGCTTATTTCTTACTAGTTGAATCAAAGTGACTTGACACAAGAGCAATTAAGTAGAGGTAGCTAGATTTTATTAATGTTGATTCCCACTGCCTATTGCTTGACATTATTTCTATATTTCTGGATTTCTTTTGCCTTCCACTCTTAGATAGTAATTCTGACTTATATCGAGGACTTGTTTCTCCAAACGTGATAACATGGGAACCTTCTATAAGTGCATTCTTATGACATAATATTTATTTTATTCCTTTGGGAATACTGATGAGCTGATACCTATCGTGTTTTATGTCTGAAGACTCTAGAGCTAAGCATTGTATTTGCATTTTTTTCCAGTTCATAAAAAACACATATGTTCAAATGGATCTTTACAGATATAATGATATGCTGTTTATTGTTTTCCATTATGATATGAACAATAAATCCGCCACATACACGATATGATGATTTCAGTCTTTTGAGTTATTGATGCAAAGTATAATAAAATAAATCTGGGTCAGGAATTAAGATTCAATAGTTTGCGTTGTAGAAATTTCCAAAGTGAAGCAAATGATTTATAAAAATCTATCAAACATTTTTAGTACTTCAGTAGCGTTTTCGTAAATGAAGTTAAGGATAACTACTATTTCTCTTAGAAAGAGAAAGACTAAATTTGTGGCTTGAAACGATAAGTGGAATGTAGTTTAGAGTCTTTTCTCCTAAGAATATGTATAATACACTAATGAACGAATCAATCATTTTGTCGTAGTAAGGACTAGCCTTTCCGCATGTTTCTCCAGACATTTCAAGCATTTCCTGTATTTTAGCGTAGTCACCTAGTATTTTAATGAGTCATAATGTCTTCCTCTCGCGAAGAAGAATAATTATAATACATTCTACCTTTGAATGTAAATTTAAACAGCTATATAGAGAAAGAATTTCGTTTAACTGAATGAAATATTGAATCCTCATTCATGTTGGGCAGTGTCTACTCAACCGAAAAGGTAGGTAACTTCTGAAAGTTAATTTCTGGCGAAATTAAAAAAGAAACATTTTTGTACCGTTTTTTCAACAACAAAATAGTTAAACAAAGTGCCTGGACCAATTCAATCGTGTTATACAACGATGATAACACTGAAGTAAAAAGAATTTAAAAACTATTATGAAAACACATGTGTTAGATCCGAGATTTTTCAGCCCATGTTGTAGTGTGAAACGGTGCTGGAATTGAAAGTAGTAACTAGTTCAGTAGAGAAACAATGTGGTGATATCTTCAACACCCGTTGGTTGTTTAGTCACTGCCGAAATATTTTTGAGAAGCAGTCTCTCGCACTAACCAACCAGCCTACACTCTGCTGCCTATTAATAATTCAACAACGCGTCTCTTTATACCGATGATGAAAATACCTACCTTATGCAAATGTTTTTTATTCATTCAATAATGAGATTCTTTAGAAAAACTGAACCGTATACACTTTTACATGTACGGTATATCGACCAGATACTGACTCCGGTACAAGAAATTCGAGTTTGGTAAATACGTTTTGTGTATATCAAAGAGACATCTCCAGATCTAAACAAGATATTAATACTGGTTTTTATTATTTGCATTTTAACGGCGCGGTCCCATATGTATACCATTTATTAAAATGTTTACCGAAGCATATGTAATGCAGCCGTGTAGACTGTGCTTTGTAAGAGAACATGGAGTTTTTTATTCTATCGGTTTAGCACAGATGTGGTTCTTGAATAAAAATCGTCCATAGGAATAAAATCCACCTCTAGATTCGATATTGCCAAACGAGATATTCGTGTTTTCGATTAGTTTTAGATGCTGCTCAGTGATGCAGATTCACTTTAGTTGGTTATGTACAACGTGACATTATCAATGGTTATTTTCAACTACCATCATTTGAAATTTTTTTTTTCAGAGGTGGTCAATAAATTTTAGATGTTCAACAATCTGACATTGACATACTTTGATGAACTCACCAATAACATCGCTGGTTTTTTGAAAAAGGAAGATTTGGAAGTGGTTTACCGGACAAATAATAATATGAGCAAATACAATGAATAAGAATATGAAGTATATAGGTTGATTTGTGGTGATTGTCTAAAACTTTATATTGGCCAAACGAGGAAAACCTTTTCCCATAGGAGAGAGTAGAATGTCAAGACCAATTCCACATTTGCAAACCATTTTTTGGAAGAGGAACATTAGTTCTAATATAGAAATTGTTAATTAGTTCATTACATCTTCATTTGATGAGTTGGTGAAATTTCCTTTAATAACCTTTGAATTTTCAATTCGTTTATACCTCAACTCGTTTAAAAGTATTAGTCATTAAGTAGGTAGATGATTAGATGATTGGATTGTTATTATATAGAGCAATAATTAGATAGAATTGAGTCAGTATGAAAACGGTTGACGAAGCGAACCACATGTTACGTTTTGTAAACTGTCCGGTGAAAATATTATAATGTGTTACTATTATAGTTTATTCAAGTACAATAATATCTAAAAACAAACAAATTACCCGTGGTTTGTGGTAGACAAAAAGCAATACACTGCCTTGTTTTCTATCCAACCTAAATCTTCGTACTTCAACTCTGCCACAGTGACTATTAAGTTTTCATTGAACAGAAATATATTATCCAACTATTCTCACTATTGGATGTTAACATTCATTTCAATACCTTGAAAAAGTCTAGTATTATCAACATTATACTACTCCAAAATAAGGCAACTTTCAGTTTATTTACTGTTTTCGAGCTAACCACTGCTAATAAACGGTTGATGATAATAATGATGAGGTAACGAATTTAAGAACTGATGTTACGTTATTTATTGACTTTTTGTTGGTAAAAATCTTTTCATAACAGTGAGCAGAGTTATTGTCGGTCATTATTAGTACGACCACATCACCGAATTGAAAGACTACTTTGTGACCGCACATTTCAGATAGCCGCGTTTCAAAAAAGATATATCGGCTTGCTTTCTCTCTTGAAAACGATCATAAACTTTTTCGAACCCGTTCATTACAGCTTCAATTACCTCTTTTTTGTGAGCAAAGAAATTGTCCAGGTAAATTAGTATGAAGTACAGTTATGCTTATACGAGAAACCATACGAAATTTTATAGTACCTTGGGAACCGACGTATGGGCATTTCGTACGTGAGCAGGAAAGGTAATTTTATTAGGCAAAAGGTCATCTCTTAAGTGGAATGGTCATCACGGCAACTATAATCGCCCAGAACATGGGACTGTTTGGTTCAGTAAGTTTTCTAATGAAGTAGATTTACGTGTGAACATATCTCCTAAAAGATATCAAGAAACAGAGTAACGAACAATTTTGTTTCTAAAACCAGTTTCAACGTTGATTGTTGCTATTGCTTTTGTTGTACTGACTATTTTCCGATTGTTAGACACGTTAGTGCATATACAATGTAGACATGGTACGTACAATAAGATTCAGTTTAAACAACAATATCATCAAGACTTCAAACTGAGTTTTTCAAACATGAAAATAATTGTATGAGAAACAGAAAATTGCGAACTGAATATAATGGTCCAAACATGACTATATAAATATAATTTTTATTGTTACTATTTTTATTAGGGTTTGAAGGTCTTCGATTTATGGAATTTCTTCCTGGAAGAGGAGGCCTTCGAACCTAAAAATAGTTAAACTGAAAGCGAAATCCTTAACTATTTTATTATTTTTATCTCACGTTAAAAGGCAAAACCTCGTTAGTCCTTAACTCGCACAAGTTTTTCAACTTTTGAGAGTTGTCGTTCGTGTGTCGTTTCGATATGAAAAAATGAAGAACAAATACTCTGACAGAAATCACGATCTTCCTTCAGTTAAACTTCATCTAATCCACCAGTTTTCTAGATTAATCGCTTCTTATTTCGTATTCGAATGTCTTCTTCATACCTGTAGTTTTCCTTCGAGTAAAAATCCGTTCGATGACTCCAACAAGCGCTAAAGTGGACTCCCGACACAAACCACGCTATCTTTTAAAATTTCATTTGGAAAAACGAGTGACCAAACTTCAAACTCCCGTTAAAAAAATCGAGTCCTTCATTATCAAATGCCTCATACTCGAAAGATTTTCATACCATGTTGATGAGTTTTTTTCATTTATTATCCGTTCTATGAACTCCAAGCTTTTTGAGTTTTTCAATCAAAGAAATTCGGTTTCATAGACCAGAGGAGTCTGGTGTCTCTCAACGTGCCTTAGAAAACGGCCACAGAATAAGTGAGGAATGCTGGAAATTGTTGAGTCCGGTTTTCAAATGCTTTCGAAAAATATAATGACACAAATAACTCGTACTAAGAATCAATGTAGATTATTTTATTTGGTGACCCACAGTATTGAAGGATATTGTTTTGGCCAGTTTTATATAAAAGTTCCAAGTTAGTTGTAGGATCTAGTTTTGGTCATTTTCTGATTATCCTAATTTGGTTAGTTAGACGCTTGCCAAGTTTTGTTCAGGTGCATGAAAAGTTAATCTTATATTATGTTTCATAGTTCGTTGTCATGCATTTATACATTCTTTCTAACATTTCCCAATAAAGGGTTAAACTCGCGCTGATCAACGAAAAACAACCTCTGAAAAGCTCTCAAGGCATGCATAGGAAGCGGTAACAGACAAATAATGAAATATCTGATGCAACTTCAAAAGTTAATCCGTTCACTAGTGACTTCCACTCGCGACTTTCCGTCGGAGCTCAACAAAAGCGACAACGTCGAAAAACAACAATAAACCGTCGACGGACGACACACACACAAGCAGCTGCACATAACACCGATGTTGTCGGTAAATACGAAATTGACCTGCTATTAACACCCCGGTTTATAATTAGCGCGAGGTTAAAGCGGACCGAGCGAGAGCGCTGCTCGGCGTCGATCCATCCCCTTTAAAACCACCCCTACACTGTCTGCTCTAATCGGTTACAGGCGTTCCCTTCATATTCTCTTTAGTGAATTCTACACTTCGGCCGTTTTGGCTCTGCTGCTCCTGCTGTCTTTGCCTTTCTTACCGTTCGTGGGTCCTTCTTTAACCCCGGCCCGCAGGATAACACCTAAATAAATAGTGACGCGTGATGAATTTCCTGAATTTTTCATCGGGAGGTGGTTGCGGAGGTATTGATTCGTTCGCAGCAGAAAATGTTGGAGATACGATTGTAAATCTCGGATGCACGTTTCCTTTATGACGTAGTGGAGGCGTTTTATGAATAGTTTAAAAATTTTCGCACAAAAATAGAGGTATACTAGTCGCTTACATGAAATTTCAGTGTCATTATTTTTTTCAAGCGTCACCTATTCATGTTGGACAATATCTAATGTCCTCGTGTCCCAGAAGTACCCAGTCCAACAAAGAAAACACAAATAGTTTGGAAAAAAATTTATTCATTTTTCAGCACTATACACTTTTTCCAGCGACGTTCAATACCGTTTTTATAATAAGAACAGTCTTGCTCTTCAAAATTGCTATTAACTGCTGACACCACTTTTTATTGTTGGGAAATCTTTGACCACTGAGCCATTTTTACAAGTTTGGGAACTGAAAATAATCCGAGGGGACTAAATCTGGCGAATAGGATGCATGAAGTAGCAATTCAAACTTTAATTCATTAATTTTGGTCATTGCGATAATGGATTTGTCAGCTAGTGTATTGTCTTTATGAAACAACACTTTTTTCTCAGCCGAATGCGGCCTTTTTTGCTTAAATTATTCACTCAAACGTTGCAAAAAATTCCTATAATATTCGCCGTTGATAATTTTATCTTTTTTAAGATATGGGTCCGCATGTTCTATCCATGGGCCCATCACAGCAACGGCGCAAGAATTATGCTTTGTTGCTGTGAAACTTTGCTGAACACCCAATTGCAACATCTTCAAGACACTGTTTTTGCTAATATGTGAGCAAACGCGGCACTCATTTTGCACATAGCTTTCTCATGTCCAAATTTTCAGATAATGTACGATGTATCGCACTATTTGAAATGCCTACTGAATCTGCTAGCTCGCGCACTTTCAGTCGACGATCATTCAGTACCGCTTTTTGGATTTTCTTCACAGTTTCTGGAGTCGTCACCTCATTTGGTCGACCACTGCGAGGCTCGCCTTGGCAGTTCATACGGCCTCGTTTAAACTCTGCTCTGAAAACAAACCATTGTAACTCCTCTGCCAAAATAAGATACCACGAATTTGTCCCACTAAGACCTACTATTGAGGAAAATAAGGAATATCTTTGGGTCCATGGGTATATTTTATTGATGGTATAAGTTTGAATTGAAGGCGCAAACATCTCATCAGAACATGAGGAATAGCTTGATGTCTTCGCTAAATTTAAACGTGAAACCATTTTCCACAATCTATGTCCAATTTCACAGATGACCTGGTTTCCGTTTTGAAGTGAAGTATCTTTCCAAAATATACTGTTTTGAAAAATTTACCCCAAAAAACAGAGACACACTCTAAACAGATACCAGCTTCATTATACCGTGTGTCACCCCCTTCAAAGCAGGATGGCTATTCCCAGTAGATCCCGCGGCCCTATTTAAAAATGCACTCTTCTATTCGATAAATCACATTAGCCAGGGCTGAAATTATTCTATAATTTAAATGGAAAGGATTGAACGGCTCGCCTCCATTGTGCTCCCCGATAAGTCTGATTTAGTATTCACATCTGCGGCAGAGTCTCTGCATCTCTCCGGACCCATAAATATACGTTGGACCGGGTGGTTCGGTATGAGTGACCCCAACATATGCGCGGGCCATGTTTTAAATTATAATTTTATCAGTTGAAACATCGCACTTGGCCGCGGTTGCTCGTGTATTTATGGCGCGGACATGATGCTTTTTTCGGATGGCGGAACGGTTTTTTCCTTGCCAAGCGGCGGTAGCGGGTTTTCGTCAAAAATCCGTCTCGGAGAAGTGATTATGCGATTTTGGAATGACGAATTTTATGCCATTATGTATTCAATTCAAAATGATACCGTTCTATAGTAGGCAAAGTAATGAAAAGTTGGTTGGCCCCAACCAACAAAGACCGACCCGCAGCTACAAGGAATCCGGTATGCTCCGGGTGTTGCTAAAGGTTTTCTGGGATCCTTAGCTGATCGTACACTTGTCTTATACGTTTTTGTTGGCCTGAATATGGGTTTCCCCCAATCCGGTCTGTAACAGTTTCAACATAGGGAAGGAAAGCTTTATTTTCCCTTGACCAGCCTAGCTCATGTTCTCTTTCCTTGGTCGTATGGCCCGCTCGAATTCTTCTCCTCTTCGAAGGCATTTTTCAGGTGATTGTGTTCCTCAGGAAGACTCCCAAGTTTACAGATACGCCGTACTCTCTCAACCAACGTTTTAATTAACCCTCTATTTTGTTGTAGCTGGTGGTTTCAGTTTTTGTTCAGGTTCATGCCTGTGTGTGTTGGTTTCCTGTAGGTACACTCTGTGGCTAAATGTACAATCTTCATGTCTGTTCACAAGAACACCCAAGAAGTCCCTTATGATTATCGTTCCATTGTGAATTGGATTTTAAGACCGAGAGAGTTTATATATATAATGTTTTCTGAGAAAGAGAGAGAGAGAGAAGTCAACTGATAGAATTCACTCCTTTTTTGGAGACGCAGCTTTCTTGGCTTTCAGGAATTTGTATTCAGTGATAATTATCTTGGTGCCACAGATAACTATAACAACCATTTTTCTACATTTTCTGAGTTTGAAGTGAAATATATTATATTGATGTTGACTGAAAAACGAAAAATCAGTTAGTATCGATGCAATCCTAATGAAACTCATAACAAATTGCAAAGAATTATTATTTCCTTTTCTTGCAAAAAAAATAAATTCGTAAAAAACGGTAAATTGACAGATGCTCTGAAAATATCGAAAACATTACCTATATAACCTTAGGCAGGTGTTCCAAAAAATGTGGATAATTGTAGGGGCATCTCTATTCTCAATGAATTTTCAGAAGTATTAGAGAGATACATGTATAAGAGACGCTCACTTTTTAGAAAAAATCACTTAGCTTGGTGGAACCTGCTGTTGTAATTCCAATCGAGTTCATATTTTTGTTCAATTAAAAGGTAGGTTTCGTATTTCATCAACAAAGTGGTCCTTCGAACCGGATTTCTCACTATCGTAATATGCGGCTACTTACAACTGCTCGAGAGGTGATTTCTCGGATTTCGCCGATTGTTGAGAGGAAAATCGTGTTGCTCCGGTCGTTCGTAATGTTTGTCAAGCCCCTGGCTGTGCTAATAAAGGAAAACAATAATAATAAGCCGCCGAATCGGCGTTCGACGAATGCCAGAAGGGTACACGGAATCGATCGCCCTGAAACGGCCCTTTGCTTCCTGTAAGCTGCCGCCGGCCAATAGAAAGGAGCTCGTTTCTCGCGCTTTATCCAAAATTACACACGGTCCTCCGTGTGGTAAGAGGGGCCCCAAAGCTGCTTCTTAGTATGTATACGGGGGAAATGGGGATTATTTTCTACGATAATCTTTCGATGTCAACACTAGGGAGGTGTATGCAATATTGAGTACAGTGTGGAACAAAATGTATTCGTCGCGACGCACCTTATGTCCATTTTTCCCAACTTTTGAAATTTTTAGTAACGTTCGCATCATAATTTTTCCTTACTTCGCTCAGATTTACAGTAAAGTGTTTTGATCAGTAGGTATACGTTATTTGTAATGCACTATTTAGGACCTTTCTGTAGTAATGAATAGATAGATAGATAGATTTATTGATCCTTTTTGCTACATAATGTGTAGATGGGATAAACCATAATTGTAGTTAAGTTATAAACATGCATACATACAAAGGTATAAACAAACATATAAATAAAATTCTAGGTCTAGATAGAATGTAAGTAAACTAGGTTTCACAATAAAAATAATTTTGTCCAGGCATCATATAAAATCCTATGCAATATTATCAATAATATATATAATATGAGTCCAAATAAGAATACATACATTAAATAAAATAAATACATTATTAAATAAATACATTATTTAAATATAAATAGAAAAAATAAGAAAAAATATGAATGACCAGCTTGCTTAGAAACAATAAACAAGGAGAGGTAACAAGGACATTTTGAAATAAAGTTTTCAGACGAAATACAATCGCTCATTGCTTACTTCAAGTGTAAATTTGTCTACTGTGTAAAAACCCTTTTCTGATGAATAACGTTTCAATTTTTTTTTGAAGATATGAGGAGACAGAGTCTTTATATCGTTTGGCAGTAAACTATACATTCGAATGCCGGCAAATTTAGGAGATTTCATCATATTTTGCGTGATGATGTTTTCGTGTTATGATCATATCTTTTCTTCTTATATTATAGCTATGCATCTCTGTTTTTGTTTGGAAAAGTTCTTTATTTTCATGTACATATGTCAATGTTTTTAAAATGTACAGACTTGCAACTGTCAATATTTTATTTTGTTGGAATATATTTCTACATGAAGTTCTAAAGTCTAAATTAAATATCAATCTCAGCAGTGCTTTTTGTTTTATAAAAATCCTGTCTGATCCAGTAGCTAGTCTCCAGACCGAAATGTTCTGATACATGATCGAGTGAAATTTGGCATAATAAACTGATATCAGTGAATTTGTATCTAACTTGCACTTAAGAGATTTCATCAGATAGTATGATTGATTCAATTTCTTACATATATAATCTATATGTTCTTGCCATGTGAGGAGTGAGTCAACCATAGTTCCTAAGAATTTTGTCGAGCTGGTCAGTTCTAAAGGTTTATTTTGGAAACTGAGATTGAGATTATGTTGACTTCTCGATGAATTCGCGAATTGCATGTATACCGTTTTGTTCTGGTTGACAATGAGTCTGTTCTTGTTACACCACCCATTAAATTCGATTAGAACAGCATTTACCATTTGTGTCATATCGTCAGATGTTTTACTAGAAAGAATGATAGACGTGTCATCTGCATAGAGAAATATTTTTCCATGACTTATATTGAGAGGAAGATCATTTACATATAATAAAACGCTCCCCTGAGGGGTACCTGTTGTAACTGAAAATTTATCCGACTTGATGGTTTTCTGCTTTACCTGAAAACATGTATTCGCCAAAAAAGAAACAATTAATTGATTTACATTACCACGAATCCCAAGGTTGAAGAGTTTTTCTGCTACAAATTTAGTATTCGAAGTGTCAAAGGCCCTGCTCAAGTCAAAGAAGACTCCTACAACAATATTTTTTTCGTCAATTGAATCATGTATGTGTTGTGCGAAATTTAGCGTTGCGGTTTCTATTTATGAATAGATTTGAGAATAAATAATTCAACTCTAATTGGGATTCAGAGTTTTTTGCTCTTTGAGAGATAAAATATGAATTAACCAAACCTATGAGGTTTGTCAGTTGAAATCATTACAAAAACTATTGTGAAGAAGTCTTCAATTCGAACAATGAAGACAATGCTTGAACATTGGAAACTCATTGAGATGTAATGAAAAAAACCGGTTTCCTATACTGTTTTGCCCCTTTGTAGATAGCATCACCATAATCTCCAAAATAGGAGGGAATTTTAATAACTATTCATTTTGCCATGATAGCATTGATAGTGCTGAAATTTGGCATGTGCTTTTTACCCACACACATATATTCATTCTGAAGAAATCAGTCTTTTTCGAGATATAGCGAATGTGCGCGAATGATGAGCAAAAATGTATCGTTGAAATCAACCTTTCGGATGTATCCCAGAGCTGCCCAAAAATTATGTTATTTTTAAAGCTTGTTTTTTAATAAATCATCGCGAATTTTCAAAATATCATAGATTTACCACTGACTATTATTGCAGCGACAACTTGTTTTCAAAACTTCTTTCCCTCTCATTTACGAACAATATATTTCACGAAACATAGTGAATATGAGCGTTGAACATTTTGGAGTGCTGCGAAGGAGGGCGGGGCGCAACACTGGGGATAACGGTTTTATGCTTTCTGAAAAAATGACAGCGCAGCGCTTGGACAAAATTTCTATATTTTCTTTAGTTTCGAACATATTTTGATTATCATTGTTGAACCTGGGGTACCTAGTGGAAACAATCAAGCATATTCATAATGCCAACGGATACATAAATATGGTAGTAACAAATACAGTTATGCGAATGACTTCAGAAACTCGGAATAAAATTTCACCGACTCAATTTTCAAATTTGTCCTCGAAACTTTTCTGAGAGCGCCCTGTATACTGAAAATGAAGAATTATTCTGGATGCGGAACGTATTTTTCATTACGAGTTAGACGAGTAGCAAAAATATTAATTAAATCAAGGTTTCGACCCCGCAGTGAAGCACGGTTCGGACGTAATAAAACTTTTTCACTGACTCAAGGGGCCGAAATGGTATTGAAAATAAAGTTTTTATTTTCATTGCATCCGAATAGGTTAAATACTGATAATAATATATTTTGATTTTTGAATAACATGCTGTTGTTGCTGTGGTTCCAAGTATATTATGGATTGTCTTCAATATATCAAGTTTCATTTTGATTAACATGTTCTATCGTTAAGTTTGTCTGATCATTGACAGTAACTTTTTTATATCTCTGGTAGAAGTCCATTATATCTCAAAGTGGAGTGCAGTAGATTTGCTAAGATGGTAGAACGGTAAAACCATCAATCAGTACATATTTCGATCCTATATAGGTTCATCATCAGCCAATTATTTAACATTCTGCAATAAAAGAAGAACAATTCAACAATAATTAATACAATGAAGTATACAACACTTATATGGAGAAGAAAATATTTAAAATGGAGAAAACAAAATTGTCACAGGTTACCAATGAACGAATGTTCCCAATGACATGTTGATGATAATGTAGAAATATTTTTTCAACGACAGAAGTTCATAACACCATATCTATAAAAGGTTGAACTATAGGGGGCTTGAAGCCTTTATACCCACTCATTAACATCAAAATCATCAAACGGTACATGGAAACGACTTGTAATGAAAGATATCTGAACTGAATTGAATGAGAAAGGATAATCAACTGTCGAAAATATACCGGGTGTCAACGAATCTATTAGACAAGTC
>WOGO01000062.1:0-34554 GCA_015342085.1 Leptinotarsa defecta
ATCATTTTGAAGCTCCTGACGAATACTTCACAACCCTAGAATATGAAGTCAATATCTTCACCTACTACAAATGGCGGAACATTTAATAATTTCCAGAAGACAAACACATTATAATTGATATTTCTAGAAATATTCCTTTTTCTCTGCCATATGGCAATTCCAACAACCTAATAAGGTTTATTAAGGTATTTTTTGTTTATAAAACGACAAAAAATGTCAGTACGACAATGAACATCATTGTTCAGTTGAAATATTCTCATTTAGTTATCGGTTTTACTAGTTTTACACGTCAACAATCTCTAAAATGGTCAATTCTCGTCCAATGGAAGAAAAAATTGAAGCGATTTTTATTTACGGTGCGACGCGTAACTTTCACGAGATCGAAACGTTTTTCAATGCAACATCATTATGTAATTTCAAAAAGTTATCAACATAAGACCACTTGGTTATTTGTGAAGACCATTTCGATGTAAAATAAGACATGAGTATTACTCAATATTAAAGTTCTCATTGATCAGGTTGAGATTTTCCCAAGCACACTTCATGGAAACGACATTGATTTATGACGATTGATAAAACTAGGAGGGCAGTATACAAAACTGCGACTTTAAAAAATTTGAATGAACCAAGTTTTTCACTGAGTTTTTTCTGAGCCGGAAATACTGATGATATGTTGGGCGAGGAAAACTGTAGCGAAGCGTTATATTGTTATAAAAAATCACGTTATATTTTCAAACAAGACTAGTGAAGGTGTGAATGAACCGTGCATTGTGTTAATCACGAAGTTACACATGCAATTAAACTGGTTATCGCAGTTATAAAAAGCATCACATTGCTATTTTCACATAACATTATTTAACAAAACAGGAATTGTTTTAGTACGTGACAGTACTTCTGGTTCTTAGTCCTCTGAACAGCCAAAATGATTCCCACAGTACCTAGTGAAAAGTATATTGACTAATAGGAAATCTAAAACACAGTAACCGTTTTTGGGATATTTCTGAGGAGAAATGAAACATATCTCCCATTCAATCATTTATATTAATGAAAAAAATCTATGTTCTGAACTCAATTGCACATTGACTAGGAATTATTATGAATAAACAGGCTCATACTAACATTCTAGAAATCGTTACAGAGTTCATTATCTCTTCCCAAACTGAAATTCTCCCAAGTATTTTATAAGTACGACTTTATGAATTCAGAACAATTTTCCCTGTTGAATCGAAGAATTTACAATGAAAGTATGTCTGTGTGTGTGAATAGATAAACGTTACGCTGATAATGTCTCTGAATACATTATTGAATTCGTTGCCATTGATATCGTTCAACCATAGAGGTTTTAATAAACGTTTCACAGTCCATTATTTAGAATATTGAAAGGATTTCGCACTTACAACAAATAATATTGAACAATTTCATACTTACTGTATTTTAGTACCACTTCTCAGTGAAATTTTCATTTAACCGTTCACAAAGAAGTCACACGTGTTTTACTATACAATAGCTTCTGCAGAAGAATTCAATCTATTCTGCAGGGTGTTTACTAAACATGCGCCAAAATTTAAGGGACTATTCTTTGGACTATTATGAGGACATTTTATCTTTTGATGATTTTTGATAGAGCGCTTTGTGTTTCGAAGATACGGAGTGAAAAAGAATTCCGACAATAAAAATTTATTACCAAAAATTACATGTAATGTTTCTTAATATACAAGAACTGTTTAAAATGACTACCCCACGCTTGGATGCAAGAATCTAATCTTCTCCTCATCGACTCTCGAACTCTTTCGAATACACCAGGATCGTTTCTGATTGCGTTACACCCAGCAATTATCAGATTTCTCAAATCTTCCACTGTAATCAGAATGTTTGTTGATAGGTACCAACGGAATTGTTAGATTTTTCATTACTTGGTAGGTCCGATGCAGTACACTATACCAAAATTGTTATTGTTGAAATTCTTTTTCGCCCCGTATTTTCGAAACGAAGCATCCTATCAAAAATCATCAAAGGACAAAATATCCTTAGAATAGTCCAAGGAATAGTCCTTGTATACTTATAAATACGAAAGTCACTCACTCTACACTCACCCATTCATCTCTGTTTCTCCGTATTGGTGAGTCTTAGGAAGCTAAGAAAGGATATAAATACGAAAGTCACTCACTCAACACTCACCCATTCATCTCTGTTTCTGCGTATTAGTGAGTCTTAGGAAGCTAAGAGAGGATTTTCAAATATTTCAACGGAGGAGCCCCCGTTAGGGTAAAAGAGGCACGTTGACATATGATAATTACCTTTTCAACATTATTTCTCCGTACCGCTATATTTTCAGAGGCTGAAATTTTGTATATAGTCTGGGTCACAAGATCCTTTTTTTATAACTTCTGTCCAAGGGCACCGAAAATTATGATCCAGGGCTAATTCGATTCGAAATGACCTTTAGCAACTTTTTGAAAAATTTCAAGAGGGGCTCGAAAAAATTGCAAAAGTTATAAGAAATTTAGTAAAAAAAGAGTGGGTTTGATTTTTTGCAAATATTTCGAAAAATATTGAAGATATCCGAAATTTGAAAAAATCCTCAAAGAGTAGGAAAATTCGTAAAAAAAATTTCCACCTCCCGGAACTCTATTACCAATATTTATAATTTTAATTAAGAGGCGAAAATAGCGCTAAAAGCGGACCATGCGAGTCCCGCACGCGCTGGCCGATACGGACCTTTGAACAATAAGAATTATTTTAACCCATTCATTATCATTATTGAGAAAAAAATTCACATACCTTCTAGACATTTCTATAAACAAAAATCCACGAAAAAAAATTTTCTCGTGATTATTTTTTAGATATACTTTAGTTGATCAACTAACATTTACAACTTTTAAATTTACTTCTAAACTAAAAACCTCGAATGTTTTTCACTAATTGGAGCTTTTCTTGAAAGCCTTCAAAGAAGATTCCCGTTGGAAAAATTGAAAAATTTTGATTTTCCACTTTGTTATTAATAATCACCGACACTGAAAAGTGAAAAATTCAATTAAAGCAATGAAAAAAAATGTTTTTCCCTGTATTCAAATTTATTCCAAATATATTTTGGGGGGATTTTTATCAGTGATGAGTATTATGACCTTAAAAACAAAATCGTTTTCTGAAAAAATATATATTTAAATGAAAAAATGTATATTCATCATGTTCAGAAAACCTTCAGCTTGAATTGTTTATGATCACCGTCAGAGTAAAGTAGATATTTTCTGTAAATAAAATAAAACTATTCATCAAAACACATCATTCTGCAAGTATGTTGAAATATATTTTTCACCTGTTCAGGTGAAACCCCATTTCCACCCGTGTCAACTTTGAACAAAATGAAAACAAAATTCAATTGTCTCACAGTATTGTCAATATTCACTCTGTTTTCACAAAAATCCTAGTTGCTAAGCATTTGTCACTTCAGTCATAATAACGCAACTCTGACATTTGCAGAGAAAAACTAACATGAAGCAAAACCATATTATTGACCTATCATAATGGTTCATGCCACACCCTGATGGCGAGACAAATAATTTAATAGGTATTGTTTCCTATTACTCCTGTCAGCGATCAACTCCTACACAAACACATAACGCAAATAGTGTGGGCGATTGTTCAGATACATAAAATTTTGAAATAAAGTTAGCGAAAGGTATAAGATTTATATTTTTTCTTGCGATGTAAAATTGATTAAACATTATTTCAATTTTATGTTAAAAATTGTTTTTCATGAGATCCATTGGGTCTTTTGTTGTAAAATATTTTAATTTAATATACTGAGTTGAAGAATATACAGTGAGTGCATTTCTTTAATATCCCCCCCTGTTATTTTTTGAACGGGTCAAAATTGAAATTTGAGATAATGAAATTAATTCATGAATACTTTATTTTGAAGTGAAATTGACAGATGAAACTTTCAAAATGGCGACTGGGCGCCATCTGGGAAAAAAATTAAATGGAAAGAGGGGTCTTGTGACACATCTTTATGAAGCTCCTAACATAATTATATGAGGTAATAACCTTGAAGTCAATTCAGAAGATGATCGAAATGGTTGCCTTGAACTTCTTGATATATTAACCTATCCAATATTTCATAGTAACGTCAATATCTCTACAAATATTTATTATTCTCTGCCGTTTATGCAATATTGAAGCAGTTTCAGTTTCGTACACCTTCTGCTCAAATAGCCCCATAAAAAAGTCCAAAGGTTTCAAATCTGGCGAGCGGGCTGGCCGTTCTGTAGGACCTCGACGGCCAATCCAACGATCAAGAATAGTAGTATCTAAATAGTTTCTTACTCGTCCGGAGTAATGTGGTGGTGTTCCATCTTGTTGGAATACAATATCCATATCGAATTCATTAGGATGTGCTTCGACGATTTCAGTGATGAGAGGGTCAACAGTAATTTTCAGCATATTCAAATACAGTTCCTCTGTTAAATTTTGATTAATAAATAGAGGTCCTACAATATGGTTACCCAATATTCCTGCACAAACGTTTTCTTGATATTGGGTATGTGTTTCCCGGAAAACGTGAGGGTTGGTATCACTCCAATAGCGGCAATTTTCTCTGTGATTATTGTCGTTTAAAAAAATGTACATTCGTCACTAAAACAAATATTGTGTAATGGTTTCCCTCATGATTTCGCAGAATTCTGTTCTTCGATCAGGGTCATCTTCAGTTAATTGGTATACCATTTTAATTTTGTATGGATGATACCCATTCCTCTTCAAAAGTCTCCACACAGAAGGAGACACCTCACAAACATTCGCGATGGAATAAGTAGACTGGTCAGGATTTACTACCATCTCACCAGCATTTGCTGTTCTTCCGGAATGGATGGATGACCTGGGGGCTTTTTGTTATGTACACTACCGGGTTGTAAATTTGGATACAAGTTTCCTCAAATATTTTCTACAGATAGAAACGAAAAACGTTCATTGACAGTCCTTTCGGTCTCGTAAAAGTTCAGCGTGGCACCGTAAATAAAAATCGCTTCAATTTTTTTTCCAATGAACGAGAATTGACCATTTATGAGATTGTTGACGTGGTACCATTCTACTAGTAAAACTGAAAACGAAATGAGAATATTCTAACTGAACAAAGATGTTCATTATCGTAATGACATTTTTTGTCGTTTTTATAACCAAAAAAATAACTTAACAAACCTTATCAGGTTGTTAGAATTGCCATATGGCAGATAAAAAGGAATATTTCCAGAAATATCGATATTAATGTGGTTGTCTTCAGGAAATTATTGAATGTTTCGCCATTTTGTAGCAGGTGAAGATATTGACTTCATATTCTAGGGTTGTGAAGTATTCGTCGGGAGCTTCAAAATGTTGTGTCACAAGACCCCCTTTTCCATCAAATTTTTTCCCAGATGGTGCCCAGTCGCCATCTTGAAACTTTCATCTGTCAATTTCACTTCAAAATGAAGTATTCATGCATTGATTTCATTATCCTAAATTTCAATTTTTTGAGTTGACCCGTTCAAAAAATAAAAGTGGAGGAAATTGAAGAAATTAACTGTATAATTATCTGATAAATCTAATTAATTCCTGAAATTTCAATGGGTATTTATCTTTCATAAAATTAAATACTTTCGAATTAACAACTTATACGAACAAAAATTCATATTTAGGTTCTATGAGCTACCGATAATGTTGAATTTTTTTACACCAAACAGTTTGGTTCATTCAATTGGATTTTACACTGGACTTTAGATTTACTCGTTGGAGTAAAGGGTATTTTGAACCTGACTTATCCTTCATTATTGTGGTCCTTTTTTTGTTCATTCGGATTTGGCTCCTTGGCAAATCCAGTTTAAAATGAATCAAATTATTTTCTCTACATGTCTGTTTCTTTCACAAGCAGCAATGCCATCTTCAGGCACTGGAATATTATGAAGTTACTGACACATAATATGGTTTTTGGTGATGTGACCTATATAAAGTATATTTATCATTATGCAGATAAAAGAAAATGTGAAATTGATTCAATGATTCTAATTCCCATGGTGAACCATCACTATATATACTTTTTATTTACCTTTGTTAATGTAATTTATTGTTCGTATATCGTGATAAATTTTTGGTTGGCCGGTTATTTAAGTTACAACATCTTGTTCATACTTTCAAAATAATGAAAATCGCAAGCACTAGGTACTTAATTTTCAATTTTCAGTGTTATTGTTGCTGAAGAAAGGGAGAGTTCGTATTTTATCGATAACCCCAACCATTTGTATTACATATGTGGTAAATTTTGTCAAGATAACTACCTAGGAATATAGGTTACTCATATTATAAAAACATATCAAGCATATTTTGGAAATAAAACTGGGATAACAGGATAAATATCATGTGCCACAGTTAGGAATTATTATCTAAATTTCGATTATGTATCGTATTCAAATTGACAAATTTTCAATTTCACCAAAAAGAATAATTTTCAGAAGAATCAGAAATATTAGTCTCTTTAGAGAGTCTCATTTTGTATTCATTAGTTTCATAATTACTATTGAAACTGTGTACCTTGAAACTGATTTCAAGGTTTAACTTATACACGTTTCGAAAATTTTGCACATTTGAAGTTAATTGGGGAAGACATTTTCGACTCTGTACCAAAGTAATCCTTTGAAAGAAGCATGAATCGATAACATTTCAGAAACCCAAATTTCTTATTGACTTAACATATTTAAAGAAAGTAACTTTTTTTTTTGGTATTTTAACTTTACACAGACCAAAAAAAGTATAAAATTATGAATTACCTACAGGAATAGAAAAGGCTGTAAACTTCTAAAATTACTGAGTACATATTTTTTACAAGAGGCGATTTTTTTCGTAACCGAAACATTAAGTAGATCCCAAATATTAGAAAGAGTTTCGCGATACAGCACCTTTGTCACTTATCAATTGAAATTTGGATTTTCTTCATAGTATTAGAGGAGGAAATGACCAAAACATATCTTAAAAATAATTATCAGTGATGATCGATGATGAAAAAACAGCAATAATTGGTGTGGGTGGCTATAAATATTCGACAAAACTGATCTCGTTCTGATTTGTTATGGTTTGAAGTGCACGTGCAAACTTGATGAATTTTCACTTGGTAAGTACGTATATTGATAAAGTTTATCACGAACGCCATTCAAAACCAGACCTAGAATCAGCATAGTCATAAAACAACTGTAAAAACTGTCGCAGAATACCACTCATGGTTTTTTTATCACGATCGTTAAACGCGTGTACGAGTATACCGGTCACATACAGGATGTTCTTGAGCTGCTGACAGAACAATTAGTTTTTGTTTGAGGGTTATTATTATTATATAAATGCGCTACCGTTAAATAGAGAAGATCGGAGTGTCACTAATCGTTGAAAACTCAAATACATTATCTGTCATTAATTTCAGGTGGTGATCACTTGTCATGTTTTACGAAAAATAGTTAATTTTAACATGTGTCCTAATTTGCTTCCTTTACAAGTAACGGGGTGTTGAAGTTTTACTAAAATTAATGTTTATTAATACGCTTTTATTAGCTTCACCTGTATGTATGTATGATTGTTTGTAAGTATCAAGCTTGGGATCTATATTTGACAGAATTATTGACATTATTGCTTCATGTATTCGCAGGCAGATGGCGCTGTACGCAACCTTTTTGATATAATTCGAATTCACTTTACATATATTTCTTCATTTGAAAAAAGTATTTATT
Source organism: Leptinotarsa defecta (assembly GCA_015342085.1). Lineage (NCBI taxonomy): Eukaryota > Metazoa > Arthropoda > Insecta > Coleoptera > Chrysomelidae > Leptinotarsa > Leptinotarsa defecta. Next base: position 7,746 of record WOGO01000062.1, read on the forward strand.
TTATTAACACGCGCGCCTGCTGCCTCATTTGTGACCCTCCTTTACGCGCCTGCTGCCTTGGGCTTGGTAGCTGATTTTCAGGCTCCCTCTTCGGATCCAGAAAATATCAATGGTAATTTTTCTAAACAATATACGGCTGATTGATCCCAAAGTTTAGATAAAATAAATATATTTTAAAAAGACTAAAAAACACGCTTTTAAAGAACATCGAACTAAAAAGTTAAAAAAAAATGTATGAGATCAAAACAATAACGAACGAAAAATACTATTATTATTATTGTATTATTGTGAAAAAAGTGGTGGGCGTTTGATATACAAAAAATATGGCACAAAGCGCCGACGCTTTTTTCACCATAATACTAGTATTTTTTGTTCGTTATTGTTTTAAGCTTTTTAGTTCGATGTTCTTTAAAAGCGTGTTTTTTAATTTTTCAAACTTTATTTATTTATTAACAACTCAAAAGTGTTTTCGCCAATTTTGAATAAACTAGATGTATTTGTTAGCAGTAACAAGGGGCCCCTTTTTATGGAATTAGATAACGGATAATAATTCCAGTGGCGTCCTAGAGGGTAACATGACTGATATTTATGGTTTTTCTACAAGTTTGATAATTTATTACATTGAACAATTAATAAAAGAAAAATGTGTTTGAAGACAAGCTTTTATACAAATGCACTGAAATGAAAAAATAATGTCTTCAATTGTTTGATCTTGGTCATTCTTAACATTCAAAATATTCAGTGTAAGATGCAACCCTACGAATGACAACCCTCAAAAGTTTAAACTCATGCGAGCTGAGAGGACTAATAAGGTCTTTTATAGGCACTTTTACCGCAGGATTTTCCTAGACGATTGGATTTTTGTCGGTGATTCCTTCAAAGAATGTACAAACTCCCAATTTCACTTATGAATTTTTATTCACACATGAGGCAAGTTTTTCAAAGAAAGACATCATAAACTTTCATAACAATCATTCTTGGACCTACGAGAATCCCTATGCTACTGTAGAAAGTAGATTTCAGCATAAATTTTCGGTGAACGTTTTGGCGGGAATTTTCAGTGATTATCTCATGGGCAGTATAGACAATTTCTAGAAGAAACATTGTCGGAATTGTCAGAAGATGTACCTTTGCTAGTGAGACGAAATATGTTGTTTATGCCTAACGTGGCACCTGCTCATTTCAGTGGATTGGCCGTGGGGGACCTCAACTAGCCATCTTAATCTTCAGACTTGAACCCTATGGATTATTTATTTTGGGGATGTCCTAAGTCGTGGCACCAGTTGTCGATGAACATTACTTGAGAAATATAATTATGCATAATAGTAATGTCATACGTATTTTTCCAGGAGTTTTTGAACGTGTGCGGCACTCGACGAAGAGAAGACTTGATGCATGTATCGCAAGTCAAAGTTCTTATTTTGAGCATATGATTTATTTATTTTTTATTGTTCTTCGAATAAAACACATCTACTACTTTCATCTACTATCCAAACAGATTTTTCATTTCAAAGTTTGTTCAGATGACGACAAATATCAAAAACACATTTCTGAACTTTGAAGATGAGTAATCCCCATGTCTACGCGACTGACTCTGATTCGACGAAGTTTAGCTATTTAAAATAATATCACTTAGCGTAAACAGTGGCGTACAATGACATTTACCATGGATATTAATCAAGAAACCCTCTGCGACGCCACTGGAAAAATATTCCAAATCTAATTTCACGAAAAGAAGCTCTTACATAAGTACATGTAGTTTAATCAAAATCGGCGAAAATAATTGTGAGTTATTAATGAATGAAAGACCATTTTTAGTAGAACCGTGACACTATTCGCAAACGAAGCAAGTTAGGACACACGTTCATATGATTTTTGTAATACGGAGATTATCATGAAATTTTATCGTCAAGTAGTGATTTTTGGAAGAAGCTTCATGGCTTTGTACTTCTCCATCATTGGAAAATATTATAAGAATTCTGTGTCTAGTAATTTTATACACAACGTTGCTGATAAGGTGACAAAAGATTGTATTCGGCGCATGGCGACTCGTAGCCACGCCAGCAATCGGTTTTACGTGCGGCAATAGATGTTTCACATCAAAATATCAACTATTTGCACATTAACAAAAATGAAAATTTCAAAGTTAAAATTTATGATTCACATAAAAAATGAAACATATTATGCTATCAAAACCAAGGCCATATCAATAACAAAGAATCGCATTAGAATGATACAACCAGGCTCTCTTACCACGTGATCCGCCCAAGTTGCCGGGGAACTTCAGTCGCTCTTAGGATGAGATTCTCATCCAATGCGTTCAGTGCTGTAGTATCGAAGGGTTTGACGGTCCACGGACATCGGAAAAGTTATAATAAACGGTCGTAAATTGATATTGTGTTTAGTTTATTCGCTGTTGTTATTATTGTTTTTCGTTTTTGTAGTTAGTGTACCAAAAATATTCTATAATAACGTTAAATTTCGTTTCGGTCTAACTGTAATTTTCGTTTTTCAGCTCCACTTTAGTATTATCTAGCAGATATTGTGGAATATGATTGATGGTTTTCTGAAAATAAACAAAGAACTAATTTAATCGATCATCGATGAGATAATCGATGTACTTACTATATTGTCCCTTTCAACTCTTGTCACATATTGATACTAATGCTTTGTTACGAGTGTAGCAATTCAAAAATTATCATTGAAAATCGATTAAAGAGTTCACTTACTACTGAAACATAAAATGAGAACAAAACATCATGATTTCGCAATTATTATTTTATACTCACCTTCTGAAAGCAGGATATCTTTTCTATGCTGATTACGGAAATTTCCCGTAGAGAACGCACATTCACGCTAAAAACACACCGACCATACACTAGCGGCAGAGGAATGTTCTGTTCCGCTCGATAGTTGCGTTCGATAGTATCGTATATTGTTTTTTAATGGAGGATGGGGACCCTGTGTACCCACAGGGCCCAGAACTGACGAAATTCAATACAATCTTTTAACCCCAATTTTTCCCTCTTGGGGGTGGACATTCCTGATTCCCTTTCTTGATGCTTATTTACGCTATACAAAGAACCTTCCTGCATATTTCAAGATTCTCGGTTCAGTAGCTTCGGCTGTACGTTAATATAAGAGCGGGCAACAGCTGGTAATTTATATTTTTACTTTGAAAATACAGTAACCAAAAAAATATGCCAACTGCGCTAAGTAATGAATAACTTCGAAAATCGAATGATGTAACCTATAAAGAAATTCGCAACTAACACAATCGTCAACGACGTCTGTCCTCATGCGTCTGCCCGCGTTCAGGTCGCATTCTCGGCGATGGCGTTTCATTGCTTAGACCGCCCCTCTACTTTCGCGCATCGTTCCCCGTCATCTTACAGTAGAAGCGACGCGTAACGGCTTACTGCGTTGCGTCATGTTGATCTTATGGTGATAACTTATAAGCCATTAGTCCACATTTCTCAGTGTAAAAGACAAAGTTTATCTATATTGAATACTTAAAACGACAATTGTATCAATTTTTATAAAAATTTGACAGATATAGGCAGCGCATGCCAAGAGAACTCTCAGGGAGCAAGAATTTTTACAACTTACTTATTACTCAACGTTATATTATGACCAAAATTGTAACCTATATGTTATTCTGATGTATAAGCTGTATTTATGTGAAGTTTCGTCTGAATCCGTTCGGTCGTTCAGGCGTGAAAGAGCCTATGAGCCTAAGAGCCTATGTATGTATGCACAAACATACATACGTACATACATACATCCTTACAAACTTTCACATTTATAATAGTAGAGATATTGAATTTATCAGATGAAATACATGTTTTTGAATGGTATACAATGAGGAGAATTGTACTGCCCAAACGCCTACATAAATGCATAAAAAAAGTAATTTCGAAATGTATTCATCAACGTTATTTTGAGGCTAGAGGCAGTGGGAAACAAAATCACATAATTCATTATTATGACTGGCTAGTGGTTTCGCACTCGTACATTTTAGAGTAGAAATATAGTCCACAGTTTATAGATTTAACTGCAATAATTACAGAATTTCTTCAAATAAAATAGCTTCTGCCTGCGATTTTATTCGCGGGAACTACATAATGAAGCTAATTCATCCGCGTCGAATATGTTCTCATGAGTAGCTTATATTATTTCTGGATGATTCAATCTTTATAATATTTGAAGAGTTTTAAAATTGTTTCAATAGTGTAGTTTATCGAAAAGAACTGATTCGCCTTGGCTTGGTAGAGTTGAGTAAGTAGGTAGATAAAAATGTCAATTAGATATTATATTTAAAAACTACATTATCCAGAAGTAACATATCTAAAACCCCACGGTTCGGGATCTATATGGATGAATGAGTTATATTTTGTGCAGATGAAATCGTGAGCAGAAACTTAAACAGAGAAAATCTGTAATAACTGCCGTAATGATGAAACACACAATTGAGAAAACCTAAATTTGTTGAATCACTGAGCCGTGGACCTAAAGTATGTTTCGCGACAAAATTACAACTCAAAATTGCTCCCGAGCGAAGCCGTAAGGACTCTTTCACATGGGGAGCTTTACGTCAACTGCTCCTATACGGGAGCGTTTGCTCCTACCTACCGCCCATTCACACCGGAAGCCTTTTTAGGTCCTGGTTTGATTACAAACGTTTCGACTGCAACTGTGGCAGTCATCTTCGGTACTTCGACGACCATTCCACTGATGATGACTGACGCAGTTGCAGTCGAAACGTTTGGAGATTGTAACCAAAGAAGACCACTGCAAAATCCGAAACCCAACCATTTTTGACTACATATACAATCCTTATTCGGTCTTGAATAGAATCGTGTGAACTTGATAACAACGTTACGAAGACATGTCTAGCAATTCATGAAAAGTTATAAAATACATTTTCTATATCGCAGAGTTCGCAAAAAATAAAAAAAAATTGAACTCGTTGTGATCGTTCATGAATCGTGACAAAAAAATCAAAACAAATCCATTCAATATTTTTACTGAAATGAAACTTCACTCGCGATATCATCAATTACCTTTGATGATTCCGATGTATAGATGATTCTGACATTAAGGAAATTCTAAATAGTTTTATTCAAAATATTTTAAAAGTTATTACCGTTTACAAAATTATACTCACCACTAGGAACATTAGGTTGCTGAGATCTCCTCCCTCGGCGCTGATGTGACGGCTGCAAACCTGGCGCGGAAACAGCCCGTTTCGGAATCGTAGTAAGTCTAGCACCCGGAGGGCGGTACCGAGCACTCTTCACATTTTGAGGCAGGAAGTAGTGCATGCTCTGGCTTTTCAGCATATTAGTAGACGAAGCGTTTGTGGGAAGTCGCGGAAGGGAGTTAGTTGTAGGCGCACCACTTTGTAAACTCCTAGGCAAAGTCGAACGACTCTCCATTTCTTCATCTTCATCCTCACCATCGGCAGACCCACCTGATCCGCAAGAGGCGTCCGGTACACTAGACCTTCTTCTATTAGGCCTTATCGCTGAAGCCACCCATAACTTGTCCTCACTGTTAGCACCCCCGATACTCCCACAACTTCGCACTCTATCAAGTTGTTCCCGGCTCAAACTTTTATGACTGAATAACAAATCACCTGCTGATCGGCGTTTCGCGGCGATAGCCAGAGCAGAAGCTGAAGCTGACGCTTCACCTCCTAACAACGACAGTTTATTCCTAGAGTCAGTAGCCAACAAGGCGGACTCGAAGCTGCCTCGCCAACTGAATCGTTCACAATCACTAGCTTCTCGTTCCTCCACAATATCCGATACACCTCCCGATGATTGATGCAAAGTTTTTGCCTCACTAAGTAATAAATCATGAGATCTGCTTCTTGGAAGCAAGTTGTACGGAGTGAGGTTCTCCTCGAACCCTCCGAAGTGATCAACACTGCCCTCTGGGCAGTCATCCTCCGTCGTTGTACTAGAAGCTGATGACAGCTTGTGCTGCAGTCGTCTGTGGTAGTGTTTTGTCTTGGGTGAGTTACTTTTATGACTCTCCCCGCTTGACACCTCGTGCATCAGTGCCACCAAGCGGCTTCCTATGTGATGCATCACTTTCGCTATTAGCGGAGGAGAACTGTGGGGTGCTAGATTTGGAACGGCTTCAGCATCGTTATCCCCCGTAGCCATTTTTTCAAACGACGCCACCAACTTCTGATAAACGAAAGATGTTTCTTTGTTCAATCCATGTGTTTCATCCACAATCCCACCATCACCTTCATCGCCTTCATCATCGACACTGGTGTCGAACTTGTTGATTATCTGTTTGCAGCTATCTGATATTTGTTGCTGTAGAACTGACTTTGTAGTTGTCACTTCCAAATCTGAGCTCGTGTAATCTGAGGAGTCGTACGAATCGCTCCAAGTATCTTCGCTACTCAGGTATTCGACAATTTCTTTAACCTGGTCTTCTCTGATTCCTGGAACAGTTTTCATCAATCTTGTCAGCTCGTTTTCAAAATACACCAGTTGAGGGGGTTTTGAACGATTTTTGGTACGTGGACTTGGCAATGGTTTGGGAGACAATCGTGAACTTAATGTCGGTGTTGTTGGTTTCGACGATGAACTCAACTGAGAGTTGGCAACCATCGTCTTGAAGAACTGCCTCATCTTGCTCATCATGAGGTTAGTTTCTTCGTCGGAGCTCCAATTGTTGAAGCTGTCTTTGCGTGTGAGTGACGTTGCTGGAGGAGCTGACGTTGAAGCGATTGTTTCTTCCAATTTTTTCTCTTCTGTGATGTTTTCGAGATCAAGTTTTAGTTCGGTTTTTCCAGAAGGTACTTCGGGCGTGGTGTTATCCCTCTGCTCTCTAAGCAGATCATCACAGCTTCCTATGAATCCGCTATCTCTGCTCTGTTGGTTTTTCGTAGTGGTAAGATTCGAAGGTGTCGGGGAGATCTCTGGTTGCGGTGTTTTCTGGCCGTCTTCTTCTGATTCACTATCTTTTTCTTCCACTTCCCGAGTTGTTTCCAAGTTTTTAGGTTCTTCAGCAGGAGACGTGGAATTTTTATGTTTCTTACCTTTTTTTCGTTTGACCGTATCGAACTGGCCATCAGATTTTTCAAAACTGCTAATCTCATCATAAATTTCTGAATCGGAGCTGGAGGAATCTTCAGAATTTTGCTGAGTCTCGGCTACCTGTTCATTACCAGCATTATCGAGATTGTCCAATGACGATGAATGTGATCGACCAGTACCTCTAGCTCTAACCAATCGTTTTCTTCTCTGTTCGGGACTCGGCCTACCCTCACTATCGCTTCCAACGCTACCATCGGAATCTCTCCTTTCAGCTGTGAAGCCCATAAAACCGCTCAAGAAGTATTTTTCCAGTCTGGAGGAAGCCAGTTCAGCAGGATCGGAGTTGTCATTCTGCTGAATGGTTTCATCTCCGCCAAGGGATTCCATACCCTCGCTGTAAATGCTGCTAGTTTCTGAGAAGGCATCCTCTCTGTTCGAGTTGATGGAGGGTATAGTACCGTCACCAAGGCCAAAGAAAAAATATTTCTCCAAGTCAGTGGCAGAGGCCGGCCTTTCCTTCTTCTTAGGGGCATTTTGTTCTACTTCACTTTCTTCACAACTTTCCTCGACGATTGTATGTAACGTGAAGTCTATTGCAGTTCGATGGTATCCTCTGAGATCTTCCTCTTGATCTATGGCTGCCGAACAAGTGAGAGTGACTTCCTCGCCGGAGGAGGAGTCATCAGTAGGGGAGTTTGTAGCGAATTCATCTTCGTCCTCTTCGTAGCTTAGGTTCTCCACCCAGGAGTCGTCATCCGCCAAGCCTTCTTCGAAGGCAGAGAGAGTCTCGCCCCCAGTTATCACGGTTACGCTCTCTCCTTCTCGGTTCTGATTATCTGTAAGCAAAAGCGTGTCTGTAATGCCAGCAACCGTGAAGTGTTTGAGAAATGCAAGTCGTTGTAACGAACGAAGAAACAAAGGGTCAATGATTCTTGACGTGTATTTATGAAATGAAATAGTTATTATGTTCAGACGCACTAAACAGGAAATTCTAGGATTTTTTGCGCCATCTTTTCAATACAGATTTTGCTACGGTGGTTCGATATGGAATTTGATTGATTTTGTCGAAAAATATACATGTCTAATTGCATTGCTTTTATTGATGGTACTTTGAACTAGAGAATAAAATGATATCAAATCAGGTCGAATATACGGTACTTTTGAGGCTTTAGAAATTATTGAATGGTCTGAGTTCCATGTGCTAAAAGAGATTACTTTAACTATTCACTACAAAGAATGTCAAAGATACTACTACGCGATTCAGTTTTCTGTGCCAGTAAAAAAGTGAGAATACTGTATAGACTGTCTATACTGCCTTAAGAAGCTATTGTATAACGAAACACCTGTGGGGTTTTTGTAAAACGATTTAGTGAAAATCTCACGATTAATTGTTTCTTGAATACGTTATGAATTCTCATAAAGTTTCGACCGATTCCATCACATTTAGGTTAGATTAGGTCAAAAGTGAGTCGGTCTATTCGACCCTCCACCGCAAACCGCAAGGGTTTATTGTGACTCACACATACTCGACCAAATAAACCCAGCTTTTAGACGAAGCCGATTAGTTTATATGGTGAGTGATCTTTCAGCTCAGTTGGTGAGAGTGTGGTCCTACCAAACTCTGAAAACCTGATTCAGTCTGCAGGGGAGCAGGCATAAAGTATATGCTCTGCAGTTTCATCATTTTCCAAAGAGAGGCGACAAACACTGGCTTCCGAAGGTCCGAATCTCTACATATGATGATTCAAACGACAGTGAGTCGTAAGGAGGACTGTTAGACATCGTAGTTTATCCCAACTGTTGTTCAACAACTGTTTGGTTTCAAGTTTCGAAGGGTGAACGAACGACTTGGAGTGAGCCAATCCTGGAAGATTTTGCCAGAAGTCCTTAAATCTTCCTGCCATCCAGGTGTTCAATGTTTGTTTGGCAAAACTTGAAGCAATGCCAATGACAGGTTGTGGTCCGATTAAGCTACTTGCAGCTTGCAGATCAGAGAAAATTTGTTATGTGTGTTCCATCACATATGATGAGATGGTGAAAAGTTAAAATGATATCTAGAAATCGAACTTGAAAAAGACAATAATCTAATGAAAACAAAAATTTATCTGTAAAGAAACAAACTATTGGGAGTTAAAATGTAAAATAATTGGCTGGATGATAAAAATAGTACAAAATTATAGTAGAGATGAAATATGACATTAATTATGAAGCTGAAACAAACTTTACTTATTTTTCTGATGTATTAAGATGTGTTTTTTAACATTCCATTTTTCTTTTCATAATTAATTCGTTGTTGCAATGAATTAATTGTATGACTATTTTAGTATGAATCTTAGACTGGGAGAAAAAAGAAAGTGATTTCGACGCTCTGTATGTTAAAGTGAGGTTGAGAAAAATAGTAATCGCTCTTTTTGTAGTTTATTTTCCTCCGAAATCAGCTGTTGAAAATTACAAATGTTTTTTTTGATTTTTATGAACAAATGGTCGATGATAACAGAAATGTGTACATCGTTGGTGACCTACCATATTTGACATCCCAGTTAATGGTGCGAACAAGCTTGGATGACAGACATTTGACTTTTTTAGACTTCACGGACTTGAATGCTTTGGAACAAATGAATGAAGTTCTCAATAATAATAATCGAAAACTTGATCTCGTGCTAACAGCTAATGAAAATTACGAGTATCTAAAAGTATCTAGATCTGACTTTCCATTGATAGAAGAGGATGCAAACCACTCTGTATTATTAATTGATATTGAACTAGAAAATAGTAAGAGTAATAGAGAGAATACCTTCTTTGGAACAGAAACTGTATATAATTTTCAAATGTGTGATTTCTTACAGCTTTCGTATAAAGAGATATTGACTGGACCGCATGTTTTGAAATAGGAAATGTTAATGACGCAGTAAATTTTTTCTATAGTAAAATATATGACGTTCTCAATAAATTAGTACCTCGAGTGAAAAATAAAAAAAGAAAGTTTCCTGTTTGGTTTACCTATGAAGTAAAAAAATTTTTGAAACGGAAAAATGAACTAAGAAAGTTGAAAAATCTATCCAACTATTATATGCAGCTATATGTTGAGAAGAGACGAACATTGAAAAAACTTATTGATACGTGCTATAAAGAATACATAAAACATATAGAAAATGCCATTAATAACGATTCAAAACATTTCTGGTCATATATGAAAAGGAACCAAAATCTAATAATTCTTCCCTCATACTCAAGCTACAGGGCTCCCGAGTGAAAGAAAGTGAGTCTGCAGATTCTTTTGGCAAATATTTTCAATCTGTCTACAGTAATGACCAGGCGACTTACAGCATCAACTTTGCAGGTGATGTTGAAACCCGTCTCACAATCGATGAAGTAACCGACAGCGATTACTTTGAAGCTTTAAAGAAACTTAAGCCAAAAAAATCTGCAGGAAGTGATAAAATACCACCATATATTATTAAAGGATGTGGAGTATGGCTAAAGCAACCTCTTCTTTATATCTATAATTCATCAATAAAATCAAATACGTTTCCAGACTTATGGAAGGAAGCATTAGTGACACCTATCCATAAGTCTGGCAGGGTTTCTGATATTGAAAACTATAGGCCAATAGGAGTGCTGTGTGCTATTGCGAAACTGTTTGAACAGATCATCTATATAAAAGTGTTAAGGGGTTTTGGCGAAAACATTTGTGATGAACAGCACGGATTTGTACCAAAAAAGTCGACGTCAACAAATCTACTAACATTCACTCATCATGTCCTCAACCATCTAGATAACAATAAACAGGTTGATGTTATTTATACAGATTTTCAGAAAGCATTCGATAAAGTTAATCATGATGTGATACTGGAAAAGTTACATAGAAATGGTGCTGATACCCAAGCACTCAAATTGCTGGCATCGTATTTGAATAATCGACACTTCAGAGTCAAATATGAAGGTAATTGTACAGGGAAATTTCGCGCAAAACTCTGGAGTTCCTCAAGGATCAAACTTGGGTCCATTAATTTTTCTAACTCAAGATATAAAGTACTCTGAGTGTCTCTTATTCGCAGATGACCTTAAGTTTTATAGACAAATCGAAAACTCACAAGATTGTGTCAAACTACAAGAGGACATCAGTAGTATTTTTCGATGGAGTGTGAAAAATGATCTTCCGTTCAATATATCCAAATGTTCTGTCCTGTCTTGTACCCGAAAACTAAATAAGATACTGTACAATTACTTAATGAATGGTTAAAGATTTAGGTATATACTATAACTCCACACTCTCATACAAACTCCATTTGGATTACATAGCATCTCAGACACTAAGAATTATGGGATTTGTAATGAGAGAAAGTGTACATTTCAATGATATTGAAGTGATTACTACACTTTATAATAGTTTGGTCAGACCTAAACTTGAATATGGGGCTGTAGTATGGCATCCTTCCTATATTATTCATAAAACCAGATTAGAAAAAATTCAAAACAGATTTCTGAGATTTTTATATTACAAGAAATATAAAGTATACCCGGATTATAATACAATTGAAACAGTAGCACTACGAAATGAATTTAAAATATCCAGTCTACAAAATAGAAGACAGGCAAGTATAGTGTTAATGTGTTGTAAAATATATATAAAGAAAATTATAACTGTCCCAATCTCAAATCTTTACTGAAAGAGACAATTCCCGAAAGAACATCAAGAACATCAACAAACAACTGTACACCTATCATTACAATGATCAAAATAACAAACAACTTCCTGTTAATGTCAAATATCAACTTTGGTCTCCCTCCCAAACAAGTTTATATTGATGTAAAAAAATACTTTTCAAGTTTAGAATAACTATCTTTCTTCCTTCCATTCAGCTTTATGTAGTAACTCCTCGTAGATACAATGTAACTGTATTCACGTATAAATATTTGAATTCTATTTATGTCGAAATAATGACAAATTTAAATTTTTACAATAGTCATCACACTTGAACTGATACCTAAAACTTCAAACCTGAAATTTCGACAGATTATGAATGTTCTGAATTTCTTTGTTTTTTTTGCTGTACCTTATATAGCATATTGAATATTTACCTGCCTAAGTACACATAATAACTTTTTATGTCGTCCCATGCCTCTGACGCGAACATTTCTAACTTGTTTTCTTTTCATTTTTGTTTTCAAATATATGTAAACACATTTCCGAAATCAAAAGAGATGGCAGAATCAAAACACCTAGTTCCTTGAATGTGCTTTCGCATGAAATGCCTTTCTTTATACCTGTGATTATTCGAACCAACATCTTCTGAGCTATGAAAACATCAGGAAACAATATAGAATACCTCGCCATATCTGATACCAGAAATTGCCAAGCTATGATAGAGTAAGAGCAACTGATTTTACTGTTGAATAGATTTTATAGTTCTAAACATGTATGGGAAAGAATTCATTTTATTTCCAATCAAGGTTTCGTCTTCCAATCAAGGTTTTCGTCTATAGTTATCTGTATCTGTAGAGTATGGAGGGTGGTTGTAGACCCACAGTACTTAGGCCACATGTGACCCATTGTACATCCTCCTGAGGAGTTTCCCTCCTAGGTCATCGTCCATCCTGTACTTTCCAGGAAGGTGGACAGATCACTAGGAGATATCTTTTTATATCGGAAGATGTAGGCCAAGACTCTTCGAACATACTCTCTTTGGCAACCTTGAGGTGTCTCACGGTGGCCTCTGCGAGGGTTTTGCAAAATGCAGCGACATTCCTGTCGTTGCGCGGCTTCTTCAAGCTTCTTGGGGATTCCTCCGTGGAGGTGCACAAGTGAGGAAGCTTTCCTGCAGGGGCAGTCGGCTCCTTGCCTTTATTTAAGGCGGAGCTCTTGGCGCCCGCTGCAGGAACTGACATTGCTGTTGGAGGTGATCTGCTCTGCTCAGCCTCATCGGGGTAGACATTTCTGTCCAGCCTCGGAATTGGTTTTAGTTGTTTCTGTTTTTGTTTCTGTCTCATTCATATGTGTTCCCACGAGTAGCCAGGGAAGAGTTGGTCACCTCTGGCAGAGCCCCGCATTACCAGAGGTAGGCTGGTTACAATGAGGTTTCGCCCAGTTGCCCAACTAGATCTTTTGTGACTGCATATCAACCTGTGGCCGTCCGTAAGGCCACATTGGCTTCCCGGACAGGGCCTCCAGTCCTCTGGCCGTTCCCCTTTCCGCCACTTGGGGACGCACCCGATTGGTAGCCCAACTCACGGGTTCGTCTATAGTCATTTCAAGGAGTTTCGTGCAATCTACGTTTTTTATAATCAAACTGTCCACTTGAATTTTGATTTGTGAACAATTTTTCCGTCGGAGATGAGAACAAATTAAATTGGTTTTATCTGGATTGAAAAATGAATCACTAATTCCTCTCCAGCTGGATATATTTTCCAAAACAAAGTCATATTTTGATATCATGAGCAGAAGCAACTACCCCAAGTTTGATTAGGCTTCCAGTAATGCACACTGTGTGCTGTATTAATAATCAAGAATGATTTATAGCGGTATAATCAAAACTAACTTGTATCCTAAAATACACTTTTATGTATTCACACTAATACATCATCATAATTCACCCAAACAAGTTTGTCAACCATTAAACTTCCTTCCCTTTCCGCATTGGGCAGATGTGAAACTCATCTCGTTCGTTTCATGCTTACGTTAAAATTAAAACCATGTCTCAAAATTACTTTAGTGCTGTTTTAAAATCCTTCAAGGATGTCGTAAATTTAAAAAGATGGCTGGATAAAGTTTCTGCGCCCGGAAAATATCTCGTTATTTTTTTATTCGATATTCGATACACGAATTATAGTGCGGGTAATGCAGGCACTCATTCTCACCAAAGAAAATATGAATACTTGGACAACTACGACGATATCTGCCGAAGAATTTAACAATTACTTTGTGAATATTGTAAATGAAATAATCAATGAAATTCCACCTTCGAAAGCTCATTTCTCGACACATCTGGGTAAATCCCCTACTACCGTAAATGGAAACTATTTTTCATCTATCCTCTAACACAAGAAGAAATAGCTGATAAAATAAAAATCATTCAAGAATTCCAATTCAACTGACATCTACAACCACTCAGTGTGTATGTATAAAGAAAACCTAGATGCATTACTAAAAGCAATAATTCAGATAATATATTAACAACTGGAATATTTCCGGATAAAATAAAAATCGCAAAAGTGATACCAATATTCAAATCAGAAGATACAACATCGATATCAAACCACAGACCAATTACATTATCATTATTATTATGACTATTATTATAAGTAAAGAAACTCAGTTCAAATTTTGAAATATCAGAAACAACTGTCCCTGAAACTTTCAGTAATAATCGAAACACCACAGCAATATATTGCGATCCAAAAATGATTTCTCACCGATTACCGAGTTTTCAGATTTTGCTACCGGACTATTTTCAACAGCTATTTTCCGCAACCCCTGTTATTTTTTCTTGAAACCCGAAAAATTCATTCGCATCCCCTCTAGCGCGCTTACTCAACATTTTGTACAATGTTTATCACCATTAGCGAGATGTAAGAAATATACAAGTAGACCATCTTGAGGATTTAAAAGTGATATTAATGATGGCGATGGTGATAAAGCGCTGCAAGGAGATGAAGAAAAATGGGTCTAAGTGGGGCGAGGTGTTCGTCATAGGCCGTTGAAAACTGTTTTGCCAAGCTATATATAATTTTCTCCAGAGAGAAGTGCGAAATTATTTCATTATGTTTGCAACAAATCAAGAATTCCCTGATGAAAAAGTAATATTGTTGAAAATTCACGATGTTTGCATTAAAAAACACTCATGTGCTTTTTATATAGCTGCTTTATTCCAATACTGGATGAACTAATATAAAGATTCTTCAATGTGGTGTTGAAATGGATATTTCTGTTGAACCAGTGTGTACAAAATCAACCCAATCTTTCTTATTTCTCGCTATTCTCTTCGCCTCCGTCCATGTTATTCATGTTCATATTCATTGCAATATTTCACCGATCACTTTTCCCATGTCTTTCTAGGTTTTTTATTTCCCTCCTTTCCTGTTTTTGCTTTCCATTTGATTAGTAGGTCACTTGTTATTCATTCCACGTAGATGTCCCCACCATGCCAGTAGTTTTTTTTTCAGTATGCTTCAGAGCTATTAACGTTTTATGATTCACAGCTTGTATATTTTTTTAAGACCCATGATTCTCTTCCGAATGTTGAGATTGCCTCAAGAATATTAATCTTCATTTTTCTCATGATTTCACTCTCATCAAATACTAGTTTGTTCATTGCATAGTACATTTTCAATTGGTCCATTACATTCATCACACATTTCAAATTATTATAATAAATAGGCAAGTATGAACTTGTTTTGTTTAGTGAACTTTTTTTTGGTTATAAATAGCAGTTCATAGACTTTTTCCAAAAACCTTTGGAGAATGTGTTGTCTTTTCATTAGACTTCGATGATACTATGTAAAGCTTTTGCATGTAAATTTGCATTTGAAATTTTTTTAACAAAGAATGGTTAGAGGGAACCCAAAATTCATAGTTATCATTGAAAATAGGTTTCATTAGTAAAATCTGGTAAATGAAAAAGAAAACAACTAATGAGCCAACCCAAAATTCATAGTTATCATTGAAAATAGGTTTCATTAGTAAAATCTGGTGAATGAAAAAGAAAACAACTAATGAGCATGTCGATTATTTCTTGAGAATTTTCAGGCATAACGGTACAGTTAGCAAACTTTTCTCAACATGAATATATAATACTTAGAGCAGTTTACGTGAATCAGGAAAAATTACGGAAAAATCCTATTTTCTCAAAAAAGAGTCCGAGAAATGGATAATCCTAACAGAATTCTTCATAGGATGCAAGATATTCGTCATAATGTTTCCTTTTTAAATTTGCTTCAGTTTTTTATTCAACTTTTATTTATATTTCAATTTTTCGGGGTTTTTCAATCGATAGTGAGGACCTTCTGTTTGAATAACTTTATGCACATTGATTATGGTTATAAGGACTGTTGAATTAATCTACAGAAAATTGGAATACTATCTTTGATATAATTTGTAAATTCTAGAGAAAAAGGATGATAGATTGCGAGGAAAGTTACCACCAAAACTGAACCATTTATATTATATAGTCAATTTTGTGAACCCACTTCTATTTTTCCTACGCCCATAACCATTTCTATACTTATTCTTCATAGTGAATAGAAACCATCAAGAAAAGATGGATTTCTCTCCAAACATCGTATTTTGTATAGCACATACCTTTCATTTACACAATAATATTGAAAGTCATGCCCGTTCATTGTTGGAATAATGACCTATTTTGTGTCAGAAGTAAATGGTAAATATTTCTAGATGAATCGAAATAGGATCTGATTTGACAAGCGTTGTTCACGATCATTTCAACAGTTTGTCGTTGATTTATGATTTGGAATTATGTTACCACGATAGGACATTGATGAAAACTAATTATATACATATTGTACATGAGTAACTTCAATGATACAGGAAGAAAGAATAAAAAAGGGAAGTGGTAGAAAAAAACAATAATTCATACACAAAACAGAACTGAAAACTTGAATTACTCAAAATAATTACTGAAATTACAAAACGCAACTGTCAAACAAAATATCGACATGGTAAATTTTCATAGTCGTTACAGATTCTTCGCAGTATGACAAGAAATATCCAATCTCACAAACACTTGATACCGAGTACGGACCAAATCCACCCCGCCGTCTTGTTTATCCAAATAAATCATTACCTGAATACATATCTGGCTTGCGGGTGGCCAGAAGGTGTCAAACTCTCGATTGCTGACTTCATTACGATATTCAGGCTCACACCTGGGCCATATATCACTTCACACGGGGCTCTTCCGGTGGATAGTCCTGCCAGGACTACAACAGGGATGCATTTATTTGGCAGCTGGAGCGATTGCTGGATTTTGACCGCACAGCGGGAAGATAGCAGTAATTTTCAGTATTTTTTCAATGTGATATATACGTTTATATATGCTGTATGAAATGATTGTTGGACTAGTTATTTGTGTAAATTTACAGAGTTACGTCTCGAATATACCTACACAGCAGGTTGAATGGACTGTCGTCTATCAAAAAATTACTACTCCACTGGCTTATACCAAGAACGGCGTTGGGTTATATCCGACAGGCGTCAGTTAACGAATCTTCACAGAAAATTTCCTGCATATGCAATTAGCAATACAACTGAAATAGTCGACCTTCAATTTTGGAACGACACACTTGCAGACCGGTTTCGAGCTCCTCAGCCACTTTCTTATTAGTCATTGGGCTATGCTTGAAGATAGGCAGTGAACAAATCTAAAGAAATGAACTTTAAATGTTCAAGCTAGTCTCGGATATACCTACACAGTAGGTTGAATGGACTGACGCCTATCAGAAAACAACTACTCCGACCTCTGTCGGATATAATCCAACGCCACGAACGTGTTGCGTTTTTGTAAAACTATCTAGTGGAAATCACACAATAAAGTGTTTTTAGAATACGTTAACAAAATTGTTACTTCAATCATCAATACATCATCTGACAGTAATAATTCAACTTCCATAACATATCAAAACTACTGTGGATTGCTCCAAATACGAATGGATCTTCACAGTACCTCATGATGAAATTTCTGCCTGTCTGTCCGATAATAATGATAATAATAATGTTTATTCAAATTCAAATCACAAAAACAATTAACTAAAGTAATACATACAGTTGAATAAACATCGTAGAAACCACAGAAGCATCAGATGTTGCTTGTATGTGGTGAAAAGGAGATCCAAAGAAAAAAATTAATATATGATAAATGTTAAATTATGAGAATGAATTATATGAAAGGGATTTCAACTTGATATAGGCGCTGTTGCCAATATGTGAATTAGAAACAAATCCCTTTAAAAATTAAAACCCAACAATTGAAACATCAATTTGAATCCTTTTCGAAGCGAATTTGAAAAACTCATGAATTAAACTCAACTTCATTTTGTTCAAATTTGCATTTGCTGTAATAACCCAAATTGAGGAACATTCCCCATTGTCAACGTCATTGATTCACCCACGTACTAACTTGGGAGGGATGTTTTTTATCGGTTGACATCGTTATAGAACAATTAACTTCGCAACTGCATCTGATGTTGGTTTCTGGTGACGAAAACCATATTGTATGTGTGTGATTGAATATAATATTCGCCTAAAAAGCTAGCTTTTCTAATATAAATTTTTTTGATCCATTGCCATGCTTGAAAGCAAGGCAATGGATCTATATTTTTGTATGTTGATTTCATCTCCTATAACGGTATCATTTACATTACTGAGTAAACCGTATCACCATTCTTTCGTCTTAAATCAAATCAAATCTCTTTGCTGTGGTATGAAATGTTAAACATGATCTTTTGAGTACCGTTTTGATCCAGTCTGCTTATCAAGACGATTCAAAATCTCAAATATTTATTCAATGTGGAAAAATAATCAAGCGTCTTTTCAAGAGGGAATATTATTGAGAAAAAACTTTGCCAATGACTTTATTTACCGTTATTGTTTATTTTCCCAAGTCCCTGAGAAACTTAAATTTAACGTAGCGTGTTTATTTATCTCTTCATTTCGCCAATTAATTAACCTTAAGTAATGCGGAGCCGCTTGGAACATTTTTTACAAACAAATTAATTCCGCTTTATTTATTTTAAAATTGGTTTCTTCGAATTTCATTCGAAACTGATTAGAAAAATATCGCGTGTTATATTAAATCGACGCCCACTGTTCCCTTGGCACCTCTCTAGTAGATAAATGTGTAATAAAAAGTAACAAGATTTAGCGTTCTGTTTTATGTCCAGCGATATTTACAGATGGAGCTTCTTATAGACGTTTTTCTTAGAAGTGTATCAGTTCTCGACAGATTTTATTTGTTTCTGATTCCGTTGAACGGTTTCGTTTGTTTTCAATATTCTGCAAAATTTAGTATTTGCTTATTTCGACTTTCGCTTTCAAAATTTGTAGGCGGAAAATATAGAAAAAAAGAGATCATGCTTTTCTTTGAATTGTTCAACTATGGTTTATTCGCTTTTCCACTATTTGTACAAAATCTCACTTTGTGAATTACTGCGTAGAAAAATATCCTACACTTTTGCACTATTTGTACAAAATTTCACTTATGAATAACTGTGTGGAACAAAATTGTACACTTTTCCACTATTTGTACCAAATGTCACTGTCGAGTAACTTTGTAGAACTAAATCATACACTTTTCTTTCATTCGTACAAAATATCACTTTTGAATAACTGTGTAGAACAAAATTGTACACTTTTCCACTATTTGTGCCAAATGTCACTTTCGAATAACTCTGTAGAACTAAATCGTACACTTTTCCATCATTTGTACGAAATATCACTTTTGAATAACTGTGTAGAACAAAATTATACACTTTTTCACTATTTGTACCAAATGTCACTTTCAAATAACACTGTAGAACTAAGTCGTACACTTGTCCATCGTTTGTACAAAATATCACTTTTGAATAACTGTGTAGAACAAAATTATACACTTTTCCACTATTTGTGCCAAATGTCACTTTCGAATAACTCTGTAGAACTAAAACGTACACTTTTCCATCATTTGTACAAAATATCACTTTTGAATAACTGTGTAGAACAAAATTGTACACTTTTTTACTATTTGTACCAAATGTCACTTTCAAATAACACTGTAGAACTAAATCGTACACTTGTCCATCGTTTGTACAAAATATCACTTTTGAATAACTGTGTAGAACAAAATTGTACACTTTTTCACTATTTGTACCAAATGTCACTTTCGAATAACTCTGTAGAACTAAAACGTACACTTTTCCATCATTTGTACGAAATATCACTTTTGAATAACTGTGTTGAACAAAATTGTACACTTTTCCACTATTTTTACCAAATGTCATGTTTGAATAACTCTGTAGAACTAAATCGTACACGTTTCCATCATTTATATAAAATATCGCTTTTGAATAACTGTGTGGAACAAAATTGTACACTTTTCCACTATTTGTGCCAAATGTCACTTTCGAATAACTCTGTGGAACCAAATCGTACACTTTTTCATCATTTGTACAAAATATCACTTCTGAATAACTGTGTAGAACAAACTTGTACACTTTTCCTCTACTTATACAAAATCTCACTTTTAGATTACTGTGTAATACAAAATTGTACACTTTTCCACTATTCCTACAACATTTCATTTTCGAAAAAATGTGTAGAACAAAATAGTACACATTTCCGCTATTTGTACAAATTCCCATCTTTGAATATTTGTGTGGTACACTTTTCCAAGCGGCAGAATTGTGAAACTTGAAAAGCTTCGTCGAAGGTATTTTCTAGGCCTAACGTTTCGTCTTCGACTGCGGTTAGCATTATCACAGGAGATGTAGCAACAGATGCATTGTCACAGTTCGGGGTTTGGGTCTCCAGTTTCATTCGTATTAGGCATGACTCCATTCCATAAGTTGGGTAAATGGATCTCATTCGTTTGTTGTTAAGTGCTGGTTATGAACAAACAGATCTGTGTTGCCAGATGTATGTGGACTGTTCAACAAATTAGGAAATTGGACGTTCCGTTTTTTCGCTTTATATGAAAAAAATATAAAGAATAGTAGACGACAGAATTTTCCAAAATTTTACAATAATCGCCTTAATACAAAAAACTACATTTCCATTTTTTTATATTTTTTGAACGTGTCATTCAAATTTGATGGGTTGTAAATCAACATATCGCAAATTATTATACACTCAAGCCATTTGCTTAGCAAAATTTTTGAAAATTCTGGAGTCACATATTTTTAACCGATAAAACTAGGTTAACTTGAAATATAACCCTTGAATAAACTAATTAAAATACTTTTATTATGTTCATATTTCACATTTGTTGGAAACAAACATTTCCAGTGATTGTTGTCTTCGCCATACTGCAAAATCTTGGAAATTTCATCGGCAAGTAAAGTACAATAAATGTTTTACATTTTTCGACTGTTATCATGTTTTGACTTGTTTGTCTTCGATGTTAATGACGGTCGATAATCCTATTTGGAAACTGAGATATCTATAAAGTTTATTGGAATATATCCTACGATTCCTCATAAATATAAAGGACAGTCTGGAACTGAATTCCACATTTTCATTTTCCAATGTCAGTATTATACTGAAGTCAACTGCTGATGATGCTAACTTGGTTAGCGAAACGTAGCTCGAAAGATAATGTTCTGGTTCTGAAGTGTGGGAAAATATTCTCATTAGATTCAGTTTATACCAGAGGTTTATCTATCAAGGAAGAAAGACATTCAAACACCATCTTATGAATTGTTCGAAATGTGGCCCGTTGTAATCTAAACTCCTTCCAACTATTTCTTTGAACTTCACCGGAAAGGGAGTGAAATCAGGTGATCTTGTTGGTCAAACAACTGCTTCTGTTCTGTCGATACATCTATTCCAGAATTTCACATTCAACTACGATGGCAATGAGCTGGTCCTGCTAAAAATGTTGGAGATCCACCTGTAAAAGTAAAAAATCTGCATCAATGTTATTTATGAGTCATCAGGTATAAAAAATTGTATGTACTTTTAATACCCACAACATCAGTAAAATTCTGATCATTATTCAGTCGATCTGGAATACGCATCTTAACTACATAAGTCTGATAACTAACTCGACAGTAATCCTAGATTTATTACATCCAGCTTATTAATTAAGATTTATAAATTACATGGCAGAAGAGACTGCTGGAGATCGTGATCTTTTTCTGTCTCAGTAATTTGTGAAATGTTTCCTTCTAGTGATTACTATGCATAAATATTGATGATAGGCAACTGTTCGTTATACAGGATGTCCCACGCAATTGTGATGTTCAACACATAACTAAAAGCGTATTGAGGATAATTGGACCTCGAGGTTGTGAGTTCGAATCCGAAATGAGACAGACATTTTTGTCAGTACTCTCTATAGGAGAAAGGGAAATTCACAACGCTTTTATTGAATTCACATGAAATATGAATTATAAATATTTAGAAATATGTATGGCAAATAGAAAATATTATAATGCCAACTCTTCCTTGTACCACACACACAGAGACACATAATTTATGTAGTCTGTATGAGGTTGCTATTGATATTTTTTTCAATTAATTCCATTTCAAATAAGTAAATACAAAGTTATTGTAGATACAATCATTAAACACAATTTACCGCTCTCTGATGTACCTCGTATACATTCTGGAACTTCTCGAAAAACCTGGAACGACTACCTAATAATTAATTTTCAGTTTGTATGGAAATTACAACTGGAATCCACAACTTCTGCATTTCTTTCAAGGTTATCAATGTATTGGTGAAATGTAGTCACCCAATATACGCAAATTTTGATTTTCTTCGGGATAGTTCACCTTAAACACCAAGAGCTTTGATGAAACTTCATTTTTGTTTGGTTATACCCTTTAATATAGTTTCTTCCAACAGGGACTTCCGAATAAGCCATTGTATAGACACGCCCGAAGTAGCTATTGTATAAACACGCCCGATGAAGCTATTGTATAGACACGCCCGAAGAAGCTATCGTATAGATACGCCCGATGAGGCTTTCTTTTAGACTCGCACTGAAAAGCTATTATATAGACACGCCCGAATGAGCTATTGTATAGACATCCCAGAATATGCTATTGTATAGACACGCCCGAAGAAGCTACTGTATAGACTCCTCCGATGAAGCTATTGCTTAGACACCCCCGAAGAAGCTATTGTATAGACACGCCCGAAGAAGCTATCGTATAGACACGCCTGAAGAGGCTATTTTATAGATATGCCCGAATAATCTATTGTATAGAAACGCTCGAATAATCTATACTCCCGTTGAAGCTATTGTATAGACACGCCCAAAGGAGCTATTTTATAGATACGCCCAAAGAATATATAGACCAGCTCGAAGAAGCTATTGTATAAACATGCGGGAACAAGCTATTGTATAGATACGCCAGAAGAAGCTACTGTATTCACACGCCTGAAGAGGCTATTAACAATTGTATAGACACGACGAATGAGCTTCTCTATAGACACCCCAATAAAGCTATTGTATAGACACGTGAAGAAGCTATCGTATAGACACACCCGATGAGGCTTTCTTACAGACACGCACTGAAAAGCTATTATATAGACACACCCGAATGAGCATCCCAGAAGATGCTATTGTAATGACACGCCCGAAGAAGCTATTGTATACACATGCCTGAAGAAGATATTTCATAGACTCGCCCAAACAAGCTATCGTATAGACACGCCGAATAAGCTGCTGAATAGACACCTCCCGATGAAGCTATTGTATAGACACACCCGAAGAAGCTATCGTATAGCCTGAAGAGGCTATTTTACAGACACGCCCGAATAAGCTATAGTCACGCCCGAGGAAGATATTGTATAGACACGCCCGAAGAAGCTATTGTATAGACACGCCCGAAGAGGCTATTTTATAGATACGCCCGAATAAGCTATTGTATAGACACGCCCAAAGGAGCTATTTTATAGACACGCCCTAAGATTATTTAGACAAGCCCGAATAAGCTATTGTATAGACACCCCAGAAGAAGTTATTGTATAGCAAATCTCGTGTTGCTTTTTTGTAAAACTGTTAAAGTGTTTCTTGAAATGATTAATTCTATAAATCTTAACGTTGAAAATTGTTATAATGCTATTAACTCAATAATTCATTCCAGTAGTAATGCAGAGGTCAATAAAATTCTTTTTAGATCTCGCACGTTGAATCTTAACGACGAGACTTTAAAAAGTTCTCCTGAGAAAACGTTCATATCAGATAACGTTTATCTATGTGCAGCTTCACAAAGAAAATATTTACTTTTTGTGCGCCTAAGAACTGAATTGATGTTTATCATTGATACAACCGTTGAATGCGAACGTTTTTATTGTCGAGATAAGATGTCATCGACCACTGCCACGATTCTCTGAACTTAACCAGGTAATATATTTGAGTCTATTTTAATGATTTTAGGATAATGGGTTTTTATCAAGATCGACTACTGGCTCAGGAGTGAATGACGACGACATTTTGGTAAATACGACGTTCTGACGTAAATTATTAAAACAGAAAATTTGCCAAGCCGTATTTGTTTGGTCAGAAACATCTCAGATTTGCTGTATTTCGTAAGTCAGTTGTCCTGAAATTGTGTTGTTTGAAAAATAGTCAGAAAAAAATTGTCGGCAGACTCAGTCACTTTGAAACTGTGGAATTTGGAGTTCCACAAGGTACAGTACTGGGCCCCATTTTATTCAACATATACCTGAATGATTTATACAATGTTGATACAGAAGGCAACCAACCAACTGTACTAACCAACTGTACTGGGTGCCAAGGCATTCAGGAATCACAGGTAATGATAAAGCTGATGAATGTGCTAGAAGCGGATCATCAACTTTATATATAGGTCCTGAACCAGCTCTGGGGGTACCAAAATCTTCGATACAAAACTAGATTAGGACATGGACTAATAAGAAGCACACAGAGTACTGGACTAAAGTATATCTGACGACAAACACAGTAGAACCTTCATTAGGGAACCGTCCGAGAAAAGAACCGAAGAACTACTTCAATATGGTAGGGATCGGCTCAGAATAATTACAGGGTTACTAACCGGTCATTGTCCGCTTGGAGGATTCCCGAGATATAACGGAGACCTCAGCTTCGGATTATGCAACGAAGGGATAGAAACAGCTTTACACATCTTATGCGAGGCACAGAATCACAGGAGGCAGGCAATATATGGACGTACGAAATTACGTCCAGAAGAATATGACAAACATCCAACACGGAACCTGTACAGACTAGTACAGGAAACGAGACTGATGGAATTGGTGTCATGAGAAGATGGGAGAATAAACGCAATAAGACCAAGAGGCTGCGGTGTTTTCTGGAGACTTGGACTAAATGGACAAGTCAGACAGCTCCCAAAGTACCAAAAAAGTCGTTCTAACCGTATACAAGAACAAACAAGAAGATAAAACGTTCAGTTTGAGTAGAGCCATGAAGATGATAGCACAACCTGCTATCGAAAGCGCTCGCATATAATTAGAAGTTATTAAAGCTTTAAATCCTTTAAATCGATTGATGTATGATTGTTTCACTCAGTATGAAAAATCACCAAGTGACCTCAATAAAAACAGTGTACATTTGAAAAAACACATTTTTGAAATTCGCTACCTTGGTGTTAACTACATTAAATTGTTTAATATTATTCTTGAAAAAATTTACAAAAACTCATATCATAGTTGTACTTCAATCCATAATAATTGTTGTGAAAAAATTTCCTTCAAACCAGAAAAATCTGTCTGAAAATTTGTATTTTGAAACATACATAAATAAATCGTCAGTTGAGTTTTAATTATATTTTCTTAAAAATTCAAATTCATAAGAGATGTGGAAGATGAAAGATTTTTTTTGTTTTCAGAATTTTTTGCGACCATTCCGAGAACACCATATTGATCCAACGTCCATAACCCGCCATGATTTCATTGAAACCAACGGCGATAATTTTGCTGTTGCGATACCATTCCTGGGCCTTATGGTGTGGGATTTCCTCACTTTGTCCAAAGAAGATGTTCAAAATAGGTTTACATGGTACTGTTATATTTTTCTCCTGGCAATTTTTGTAGCCATGACCAATCAGGTTTGTACTGAGTGATTCAGTTTTTTACTTCATTTGGTAAAGTATCGAATAGAGTCATCGAAAATTATTTTGTAATAATCTATCACCGTATTAAAGATATTGAAGGCCACTGAATTTCGGAATTTCGGAACCAGTTAGATAGAGCAACAGTTGAAGAATAATGTCTCAGTGTTACTTATCCTTGGCAAAGTCTGGTATTGAGACTGTGCTTATCAGAATACCATTTACGAATACACATATTCAATGATAATAATAATAATTTTAATAATTTATTTCCCAAGAGACAAAATATTGAATTGGAATAAAGACATATTCTTATGAGATATCTCCTGGAAAGAATTCATCTGTTGAATAAAAACAAAATCGTTTTGAATTATCGAAAAGTGAAGTTGCGTGAATTAGATGACATTGTAAAGATATCAAAATAACTTGTTGGCTTTATATTGCATGAGCATTTGACTATGAAAAAGCTCTGTTGAATGTGGGTGCTGCGCGAACTCACTGTTGACGAAATACACGAACGTCTTGGTGATTCTGAGCAGTGTTTGGCCATTATTGAACATAACAAACCGGAATTTTTGCGTCAATATGTGACAGTGGATGAAACATGGATCCATCACTTCACACCGGAGTCAAAACCGGACATGGTATATTGGCTATACATGATGGTGGTTAAACCGATGATAACATACGCATCTCTAGTCTGGTGGACAAAGATGAAGCAGGCGACCGCCATCAACAAACTAGGCAAGGTGCAAAGACTTGCATGTTTGGGAATGACGGGAGAAATGAGAACTACCCCAACAGCTGCATTGGAGGATGGGCCAATTCAGGCTGGAAAACTCACCGAACCACAAAAGATCGGACCGAACAGAAATTTCGGAATATGTGCACGGACCACATGACACCGAAGTACACCTTTAACACAAACTTCACGGCCAAAATCATAAGCCGTGAAGAGTGGAAGACCATTAGTCAT
>WOGO01000063.1:0-34526 GCA_015342085.1 Leptinotarsa defecta
ACGTCAGTGGGTCGCAGTTGGCCGCATCATTTTAAGTTAAATTTAAAGCACAAACAAGTGCCGAAGTTAAACTTCATTGAAACTTTTCGAAAAAAAGGTTTCCCATATGGTGCGCACTTTAATGGTGACACTGTATATCATCGAGTGGAGGAACCTCTACGCCTAGAACTTTTGTTTATAATCACACATTATGGCTTGTGATATTTATCACTGAAAGCTGTGAATTCCTGCTAGCAAAAATTCCATTTGATGTACCTCGACTAAACAGTAGGCATGCAAAGGTATTTTACTGTAACCGTGCTAGAACAGAAATATTGCAATAATAATCTGATATGTGGTTATATTTTTAGGAGATATAAATTTTTGGGAAAACAATTTTTTGGTCTTCTACTTCCCCATCTTGATACAAAATGTGGGAATCTTCCAAAGAAAGGAAGGAATTAATCTCAAAAAATTGATTCAATACAAAAATGTGTAGATCATGCAAAGAAGTAACTTTTAGACACAAACTGGAAGAAAAAGCTCTCTCGAAACAACTTTTCTCATATAAATATTGACTTACACGAAAAAAAATTCTTTCGAAACAAATACTTTTATATGAACGCTGAATTATATGAAGAACACTTTTCTCTATTCCATTTGAATTCCAAAAATTCATTTGAAAGATTCCCACATTTCTTGTATCAAGATGAACAAATAAAAGGCCAAAAACTTTCTTTCCCAAAAATCTCCATTATCTTTTATAATGAATTTTATCATGACGTTAACCCACAATATGTTTTAATATTTTCTTCGTAGTATCTAAACCTGCTAACACACACACATAAGTGAATATACATTTTTATACATTCCTGTTATTGGGTGTACCATAAATAGTCATCTCTCGGAGGAATTAGTCCAGTCATCACCCGAAGATGATTGTGGATACTAACAATCGAAACGTCGTGAAGTAACTTGGCTTGGAATCTTTTGATTTTTATTTTTTTTTATTTTTATTGTTCCATTTTTCTCTTGTATTTCATTTCTGGATTTTTTGCTTAATATAATTGTTACTATCAGCTATAATTTTTAATGTTTCATTTGTATTGGTTATTTCAAGGATTTCAAATCATTTTGGCACTTCTCATTTTCCACGACATATTTATTATTTATCAGATTCTAAATCATTATGAACTTCAAAAGATGGTATAAGACTGCGTTACATGATCTGTAGATTCGGCGGAACAACTGACCAGTGAATGTAAATGAATGTGATATCACTGCGGTCTGTCTGTTTAACTCTTCCAGGGGCAGAAATTGTCTCTCATAAATTGACCTACAGGAGCAAAGAGGTAAAAAATTCTGATCAAGGAAATATATCATCAAACGTATATTTGAAAATATGCATGGAGATTGAATATTAACACCATTTCACAAAAAAAATTATATTTGAGGAAAAAATGTAGTGGTTCATTTTATGTACCACCGCCCCGAACTAAGCACTGTGACAATTTTCGAAGCATGTTTTGTTTTTTTCCAAACACAGTGGAACTTGGCATCTTGAGCACATCCAGTTAGTTCGTATTTGAGTCAATTTCGTGCTACAAAGGCCACACCGTCTTCTTGTACCATAAATTGGTTGATGTTGTGAATCTGCCAGTCTCACATCTTGGGGAACAAATTTTTTGTGTCGCTTCACAGTTACTGGGATAAGTGACGTTGTTGCTTTTGGTGGCTCCGTGATCACATTACATGCTATTTCGAGCATGAAATCTTTCATGGTTAGAGCTTCTAAATCGGGATTCTCTAACATTAGTTGCTTATAAATCACATAAGCGTTAACTATTGATGCATCTACGAAATAAAAAAAAAATCTATGTCACCATTTGTGGCTTTTCCGATTTACTTCATAAGTGGCTTTATTTTGATCAAATTCGTCGACGGAATTCATATGCTTGTTGTAATCAACGAGGACCAACGGACAAGCGACATCTTCGGAAGTGCCGTCTTTATTTTCTCTTTTTACAGATGTAACCTGCTAACGTAATAATCAAATTCGCCCCTCTTCATTCTGTTATCAGGCAAAAAAGAAGGCAAATACTTTCGTGATGAATTAATTGTTCCACATGCATATATCCCTTGGGCCTGAAGACACTCTAATAATGGAACACTATTGAAATATTTATCAAAATGTAGCCGATGTCCTTTGTTTTCAAGGCCTTGTACAAGAGAAAGAATAACCCTACTACCTAAGTCTTTTTCAACTGAGCCTCCTGATTTTCCCATATAAATATCAAACTCATAGCAATAACCACTCTGATCAGCCAACATCCACACTTTGTAACCCCTATTGATAGGCTTTTTGGGCATATATTGCTTGAGTGTTGATCTGCCCTTGAGTCTGATCATGGACTCATCAATTGAAATGTGCTCTGACAAAAAAAAACAGTCCTTGAATTTTTGCGATAAATGATTCAGAAGGGGTCTAACTTTATATTATTTATCAAAATTTTGAACGCCGCCTTTTGTCTATAGGCTATTGTCAGCAATGTGCAAATTTGCTAAAAGCCAACTAAATCGTTTCTCGGGTATAAGACTGCTAATATAAGGGTCATTGAGTTATTTTCGGCATGACCAGTAGTCTCTGTAGCTGGGCAATTTTTTGATACCCATTAGCAAATTTATTCCGATGAAAGTTTCCAGTTCATTGTTGTTCCTGGGACGATAGGGCTTTCCAGATTGCTGACAGTATAAATTAGTTTGAAACACCCAGGATTCGAAAAAAATATCAGTGAAGAAATTTTAAAATAAAGTGCTTGGATCGTGTTCATTTCTGTACTTTATGAGGTCAGAAACACCAGAAGAAGCACAGAATTCAACAGCAATGTCAAAAAAATCGTTGATTTTTTTCCATGTGGGCGGATTGTAGATCGTCTTCATTTGCATATTCAACAGGAGCTGTTTTCTCACCTCACTAAGAGGCAGGTTATCTTATGAATCGGATTCTTCCTGTTCATCAAGCCCAATAGGTGGCTCACTGTCATCAAGAAGTTCGTCGTCTTCAGGTGTTTCAATATCGTGAAATGGGTCATTATCAGACGGGATATCTTCTAAAAACTGTTGTGTGGGGGGTTCATCATAATCCAGATATAAATCATTCATCAGCTCATCTCTACTCATGCCTACCAAGTTGAAAGGTAGATCATTCATTTCATTCTGAAAAAAATTAATACAGAATGAAAAACGCATTTCCGGGGTGGTGGTACATATTTTGGATATATCAAATTGTGGCTATCAAACTACTGATTGGGTAAAAATAGATTTCAACCATATTAAACATTAAAAAAACATGACCCAAAGTAAAGATATCTTACCTCAGAATGACAATTCTTTCTTATTTCTGCTTGAAAAAACTCATCAAAATCACAATACACCGTGTTTTCAAATAACATATCCGTTTGAACACGAACTACCGGATTCTTCACATTTGTATCACTTTCTACAACGTCCAGCCCCATGTATGTATGAGTAGACACATGAAAGTACTGTGAAACAACAGTGGTACAAAAATCGAACCGCTGCCCTTCAAGAAATAAATATTTGAAAATGTGGTCTATTTATTGTACCAATGCCCAAAAACAGTCACATTTTTTTGTGGCTAAATTTTATACCACTGCCCCTGTTATGATCAATTCTAAGTCTTACCTAACTGAAAGCGCTTATTATGTCTTCTTCTTGAGTTGCTGGTGGCACATTTAAATTTCTCATGAAATTTCCGAACAGCAATTCAAAATTTCTGAAAAGAAAGGAGCCATGCTCGGCAACTTTGTTATCAGGCTGTCCTTCCCATGGACAATTATTTTCCACAGTCACTTCGGGAGGGTCTTTCTCGAATTTTTTCTCTATATAAATGCATAGAGGCTAAAAGGCATAACTTCATTCGCTACGAGTCTTTTTCATGTCTTAAACGAAGCATTTGTGAATTTTGTTGTAAATCAGTGTATTTGCAGGTATTCGATTCCCATTTTGAAATGAATCAAATATTTTTTCCATTGTCATAGGAAAAAAATAAATCAGGCTAATAATCAGCCTAAGTAGTTGCCTCAAAAAACGCTTCGATCTTTATATAAAATATAGTAATGACTAGCTGTTGCATGGACTTCAAACTGAAATTCGACAATCGATCAATAATAGACGTTATACATTCAGTTGTACCAAATATTGAATGAGGTCCATAAATATAATATGAAGTTGGGAATAGTATTTCTCAATTCGATACAGGCTTTCAATTCGATTGGGAGAAATAAAGTGCTGAGGAAGAGCATCAAAATCAATATACCTTATAATAATGATATCGTATAGAATTAATACGCAAGAGGAAAGAAAATAAGGATTGTAGGTTAATGAATATCACAAAAGGTGACTCATTATCCACAACAGTATCCTAATCGCACTGAAAAACCACTGGAAAGTGAAATCTTCACAAAAATATGCGCATATGGTCAATCAGTTGAGGAAAGGAAGCTCAACGAATTTATGAAATGTAAAAATATAATTGAATAAACAAAATATGAATACACTGACCGTTACTTGATGGAACTTATTAACATTTCTCATGATAACAATTATACCATGCACACACTGTACATTTCTTTCAAGACGCGTTTCACTAAACGGTAGCTTCATCAATTGGTACGTCAAACTATACATTGTCTTCCATATAACAGGAGGTAATTACAAAACTTAATTAGATTGATTCTGGTAAAACAGGTAGATTTTGAACAAAATGTTCAATGTCCGGATCAATTTTGGAAAGCAAGCAAGTATCTATTGAATATATACAGTGTCACCATTAAAGTGTGCACCATATGGGAAACTTTTTTTTCGAAAAGTTTCAATGAAGTTTAACTTCGGCACTTGTTTGTGCTTTGAATTTAACTTAAAATGATGCGGCCAACTGCGACCCACTGACGTTCATTGTTTGTCAAATTCAACTTTTTTTTTTGAAAAAAATTGTAAAGTGCATTTCTAGATCGAATTTAACAAAAAATTACTTGAAAAAGTTATGTCTACGGCAATTTTATATCCGTATGCCAAATTTTATGCAACTAGGATAAAGTTGAATAGAACTGGCCGATACTTGATAAAATCCATATTTAAAAAACTAATCAATAGAGTTTATTCTATGATTTTCACTATGAGGGTTTTACAAATCATCATTAATTTCATCTTCCAAAACCAAAATTGATTTTTTCAAAACTACATTTTGTGACATTTTTAAGCCTTTTCTCAGGAGATACTTTTCCGTAAATATTATATCTCCATATCCGTGGAATCACAAAAAAAGTTTTGTCGGAATCTTTATTTATGAATTTTGTCGTGTTTTTTAAAAAAAACATAACTTTTCAATTAAGAACCGCGATTAGTTATAATTTTATTGTATGCATTGATTATCAGTACAAAACTAATTGTACTATTTCAAAGTCTGATTTGTTTCTTCGTCCTCGCAGTCAACGTACCTACATACGATTGATGATGTCTGCCGCAGCAGCAGCTAAAGTATTTTTACTACAAATTTCATTATACCATGGTACCAGCCCTGCTCTTGTTTTCTTTAATCGTGATTCTCATTGTTTTTATTAAAATTCTTAACCAAACGACTATATTCCGCAGGAAGAGTGACGTTGGAAAGCAACCCTTCTGTATATCCAACGATGAATTCATTACCGTGTTAACATTCCTTTCCGTGTTTACCTTGTGGCATTACAGAGACGAAGATACATAGGCGTTGTCCGGTTACCATTGGCCAGTTTGCTGCCATATAGTAATTACGCTCGGCAGTTGTGACTCTTTGAATATAAATCGCCTCTGGGAATGAATATGCATTTTCTGGAAAAAATTAAATATGTAGTAATTACGAAAGGGCTTTGGTTCGTTCACATTTGATGTCGTTTCGCATATAAAGTGAAAGTAATTAACTACTTTTGGATCGTTCTTCCACAGCCAAGCACGCAGTACCTTATACTTAAGGTCTGGGTGCGTGACGTAATTCTTCCAGTTTGTAACCATTTTGGGCTTCTATAGATGACGATATTATTTTCCAGAAATTTCAAAACTTAGTGTTTTTTCAAGTCTTAGGTACTGAATTATATTTCATTCTTCACGGACTCAAAATTTTCACTTGAATATTTTTTAACAAATAAACACATCTCATCCATGATAATAATTATCGAAAACTCATTATTACAGTTTATTGTATGGTTTTCACTATAAAGGGTTTTACAAAAATCGCGACACATGTTTCGCGTTTCAAATTAAAAGTAACCTATTATTAACACCTGAGAAAACTATTGTATAGCGAAACACGTGTCGCGGTTTTTGTAAAACCCTTTATAGTGAAAATCATGCAATATACTATATTAATGAGTTTCATTATGAATTTTCATCAACTATCGGCCAGTTCTATTCAATTACCGTCAATTGCGGTGACTTTGTCCTCTGGGGTAGCTTTGCCCAGTTTTGAAAAAACAGTTTCCCCATAGTAGGTAAATGACTGAAAGGTCGTTTGAGGCGCTGCAGTCAATGAAACATACCTCCTCAATGACAACGATTATCACTAATCATTATTATTAGTAAGTAATTATTATTAGTAAGTAAATGTAATGAAGAATTTAATCCACTTGTAAATTCGTTCCTGCACCCAACCTGTTGTTATTCGAGTGGGCAATGTCACTCCACGTTTTATACGAAAATTGGGGTATTTTACCCACCTTTTATTAAAAGTGTTACATTGTAATTTTAGTGTTTTTTACTGTATCATCCTTCAGATAGAGAAAGCATTGAAATCACCAAAAATACGACTTATTTAGTCCACAAAATTTTAAAAACTTTTATGTCGACAGTCCTGGCAACTGTACTGATTATTTTCGATTTTTTGAGCAATTTTTGTCTTTACTGTGGCTCTTGTAACTCCCTGAGGATGTGGCTTTGCCCATCCTTTATTTATAGCTTTGTTATAAAAAGAAAACATCTGTTGGGCAAAGTGACCCCCCTTCACGATGTGACTTTGCCCACCCATATTTTATTTTTTATTTAAGAGGGGGAATGATATAAAAATCAAATAATTACATGAATCACATATACAAACCTTCTTCCGAAGGTACACATTTTATCTAGAATATCAAAAAATGTGTTATGTGAAAATTATCAACCTAAATTTTAAAATTTGGCCATGTCAGCGGTAATAATTATCCAATTTTCGCCCTATACATTTTTGTTGAATCATGTTTCGCTATACGGTAGCTTCAACAGTTCATGAAACTATAATACAATGTCTTTAACATAACAGTACGTAATTCCAAACCTTAATTCGATAAATAATTAAATCTGGTAAAACTGATAGATTTTGAAAAACAACTACAATACAATATTGATTAAGGGAAATCAGGTGATTTATAAATTTGTTAATTATTGGCAATTTATGAAAAAACTCAAATCAGATAAATGCTAAATTCTAGCAAAACAGCTATATTTTCAAAAAACAATTACAATACAACATTAGTTCCAGGAAAACATGTAGGTGATTTATAAATACGCTAATTATTGACATTTTATGAAAACAAGTTTACCAATGATAAGTGGTCGTTTGAAAAAAAATTGAATGTTTGCGTTTAGTGACTCCAGTAGATTACCTGTTTTCCTAGAAGTAAAATTGTATTGAAATTGTTTTTTCAAAATATACTTTCACCTTATCAGAATTAATCATTCATCTAATTTTGTTTTGTAATCACCTACTACTATATAGAGTACATTGTAGCGAAATGTGGGTATATTTTTAGGAGAGAATGACTTTTGGAAAAGAAAAAGTAGTTGTTTGAAAAGAAAGTTTTTTCCCGTGTAATTCAATGTTAATATGAAAGTAGTTGTTTCGAGAAGGCTTTCTCTTCCAGTTTGTATCTCGAAGTAATTTCCATGCATGTACTACTCATCTAGTTCATTTTGAAATTAATTGCTTTCTTCCTTCTTTAGGAAATTCCCAAAAATTTTTGTACATAAATGAAGAAGTAGTAACTCAAAAACCTTTCTTTCCCAAAAAGTAATTTCCCCTAAAAATATACCCCTTACAAATTATAGCTGGGATTAAATCAAACGTATGAATGTCAGTCATTACGTTCTACCGTCTATGACATGGGTAGATCATAAAATGTTATGAATGAATTGATGTAAGTGCATTTTTTTTCATATTGCGTATGTGTTGCTTTCCTGTGTATGATATTTGATTCAATTCTATAACGAATGATTGGAGTACAAAATGAATACGTACTTTTCACCTGTGGTGCGTATACGATTTTTTCTCAATGGAAAGTTCGATCCTTTCTTTGATTTAGCGTTTTTGAGTCATATATTAAAAATTTAAATGTCGTTACGTATTTCAAGTTATCATATACAGTTTCATAAACAATTCGTCCGATAGGAAAATTACGTTATGAGCAAGCGCGTTATTGTTATCTAACCGGGAGAGGACGAGGCACTTTTGTCCCGCATACAGAAGACGAAAACCGAACTTTTCATCCTGCAGTAAAAAAAAATGATATTTCCTCTAGTTGGCCATGAGCATGGCCAACTAGAGGATGTTAAGTCACTTATTTATTATGAATATGGTTAAGAACAAAACAGCACCGAGGGACGAATTCTTCATACAAGACGTGAAGAATGGACTTCCAATAGAACGGTTGCGTGTTTGTCTTTAGGTAGATTGATATAATTAAAATTGGTAGATTTGAACATTCTTTTGTTAGAGTAAATTTTATCAACGATCATTATTATTAGTTCGAAGCTGATATGATACTATGGCAGAGAAAAACGTAGGTAGGCATATTATGCTCTGCTAGCTGTGCAAAGCCAGGTCGAGTGGCTACTTTTTGATACGATTTCCAAATATTCCGGTCCGAGTATTTTTAGAATTCAAATCTGTTAATACTTTGTAAAGAATGAAAGTACGAACTTCTTACATTCACTAATGTATTAACTAATTTAATTTTTTTGGAGAATAATTTAAGTAAGCTTAATATCAAAGAATCATTCGAGTCAAGAAAAAAATAAATCTTATACTTTCAAGTCCGCCTTTTGCAGCTTTTTCAGTAACATGTATTCTGCATCGCCTTCTTAATATGTCTAAAATTCGTATTTGAATACCGGGGCTATATTTTTCCAATTTCCTGAGACTGAAATAGAGGTAGAAATGATAAATGGAACACAGACAACAATACAAAATACTGAAGGATGAACATCAATCTGAGATCGACCCGAATTTTTCATCCTGGAAATAAGGACGTTAGCATCGATCCCTTCGACAGGTTCGACCTCTCACCTCTTTCTTCCCGTTACCCCCTTCCAAGCACCTGATTCAAAACAATGCCAACCTTCTAACCCTCTACCGAATAACGAAGTGGAATTGTTTAGCGTCTTTTTTTTCGGCATGAAGTGAGAATGTCGTTTGGAATTAGTAGGTTGAGATTACTTGTTTTCGTATTTACGAGACGCCTGTTTAAGTTGGGAACGTAAGAGTTGCAGCATTCATTTGTTCATATGCGGAGAGTGTGATTTATAGTCTATATAGATTTTCACTATTCAGAAATAAAGCAACATTAACAACAAAACTGTTGGTATTTTCAATAAATATAATACATTTTTGAGCTAAAATGTAAAATATTTTTCTCTGTTATTCTTGTCTGAAAATTAATATTACCAATTTCGAAAAACACTTTAATTACTAATGAACCTTCAATAAATCACTTTCTTTATGGGAAAGCAATGATTTTGCTTGTAGAAATCCTCCAAACGAAAGAAGAAAACAATATATTTAGAAATAAACTCTTTACAAAGATGTGTAGATCATGTAAAGAAGTAACTTTCAGACACAAACTGGAAAATAAAGCCGTCTCGAAATAA
Source organism: Leptinotarsa defecta (assembly GCA_015342085.1). Lineage (NCBI taxonomy): Eukaryota > Metazoa > Arthropoda > Insecta > Coleoptera > Chrysomelidae > Leptinotarsa > Leptinotarsa defecta. Next base: position 9,931 of record WOGO01000063.1, read on the forward strand.
TTATCTTCATATACACACGGAATTACAGGAAAGAAAAATACTTTCGAAACAACACTTTTCTATGATGATTAAGATAAGGAAGTGATAGCAAAGGTAGTAAAACAGTGAAATAATTATTAGGTTATATAGAAATACAAGGGTATCCAAGTTGTACTTTTGAATCCTGAATAAAATTACTGATTCACAAGCGTAGTCTAACTTATTGAAAAAAAAAACAAAGTAGTTCAATTCGACTTGTTGATTAGCGTTCGTAAGTACAGTATTTATCAATATTTTTTTCAATTCAGTGCTTTGTTAAGGTTCGAATCTTCTGCTGAGTAGACGGAATCCCATTCAGTGCCTTTTTCATAATGATTGAGGTATTTACAATGTTTATAATTCGTTTCTTTTTTCTTTTAAGGATGTCTAAAGTGAAAGTTGTTTTTAATTTGTTGGGAATATAATCCCTTTTCTTTTGATTACTCCAGAAAACCAACCTGGGAGAATATATTTACTAAGAAACAACGAGTTCACGTTATAGTTTGAAGTGATATATGGAAGAAGTGATATATTAAAATTTGAAGCATATTCTGCTCTTCAGTGATAGGACTTTAAATTATTAAGTCGATCTCATTATCCAACTACATCAAATTAAAAAAAAATATTTTTCAGATTAATAAGTAAAAAATATTCAATATGATTAAAATACTCTGAGTATGTATATTTGGAATTTGAAATAATGTGATTGTATATAAATAAAAAAAGCTGGCATATATGATTCATATTTGGTACTGAGCTGAATAAATTGGGAGTCATTTTGATAAAGATGAGTGAGGAGGAGTTATCAATGAAGGATGTGTATGTGTTGACGTCCAATAATAGTTCAGAAATTATTTATCAAATTCACAGCAGCGATGACTTAAACCAGATACCACCTCATAAATCAAAATCTGAGTATCCAAAATGAAAGGAAATTCTACCAAGATCATCTTTCAAGATGGTGTGCACGGCAATGAATAGAAAATCGATATAAACATGAGGAATGCCTTAGCTAAGCTACCGAACCAACTTCTGAAAGAAGAGAACGGAGAGGCAAAAAATAAACGTTATCAAGTATAATATTGCACATCCTGTCTGATCAAAATTCTTTTCATGTCCGGAGAGAGAATCGATGGAAAAGGAAAACCCATCTGTTTCTGTAAAGCAGTGTTTTTACAGTGAGGAGCACTCGGGAAAAGGATAATGGATTTGGAAAACCGATTAAAAAAGTGGGGTGTAAAATCTGAAATCTATTTTTTTGAAAATGTCGAGTACATATAATATATTTATTGACAACCGGATACATGTTGATTTTTTAAAAATAATGTAACATTCTAAGGACAATGTCGATTCGATAATAGTACTGATAAGACGATAGCTTTTCAAAAATAAATATACACTCACCACAAGCTGGCCCATGTCAAACATATGAATATCCTTACCTGAAAGGGAAAACACATTAAATTATTCATAGAACCCTATACTGGAAGACAAATTATGAAACAGAATCCTGCATTATAACCTAAATAGTCGAAAAAAATCAGTAATATTGTGAGCCACGTATCATTTCAACTGATATCTGATATTTTGTCTAGTGATGTACATACTAACTATTGATAACAAACATGTTATTATCGAAATGAAAGACGGGTAAAAAATCAACTATTTTACGTATCCCATAAATATTTATTTTGAAAACATATTTAACAAACAATTTATTATAAACCTAGTTTATAAAGCATGAGACTGTTACATGCACTATTTTCACCAAAATTAAGTATGATCTCGCATTATGAAAGAATCTCATATGCTATTTTATCGACGGCTAGAACAAATAATTCAGCATAAATATTTTTTGATTGTATTGAATCAAAAATAATTCAGAAGTTACCTTTGACCTATCGAGTGTACTTTTCGTAGTCCATTGCCAATTATATTGGCACAACATCTATTGAAAGAATACGTGAAACTCATTTTTCAACTTAGATCTCCACAGTATTTCTAGAATGAACTACAAATGTAATGGACTTTTCTCTTTACGAAAATGTCAACTATGGGATCGACGAAAATTTCAAAATTCATATATTCAAGATCTGGTTCCATATCATTGGCTTACAGTAAAATCTGAGAAGAAAAACAAAAAGCGATCGGCGATCATTGTTGAAGCTTGGCTTTGACAGCCGTGGAGATCCCTGGTTACCATGGGTTTTAACAGAATGTTTCACCGCTACATTTCACTGCAACTATATAAGCGATTTTTTAAACAGAATATTTCCAAATCGGTAATAGAAAAAACAAGAAGGTGAAGTGTCCCTGATTACCTGATCATAACTCATTGAACTACTTATTTGAAAACTAACGGACCTGGCAATATCCGTGACCTAAAAGATAGGATCAGACAAGAAATGCGTTGTAAATAAATTAAAATCGGGTAACATAGGCGTGACTGTACTCACCCAATAAAAAGCAGGAACAGTTAAATCACTAAGTTCTAGTAAAACATCGAAATATTTCCTCTCATGTGAGACCTACCATCTAGTAGGTATGAGTGGCAAATTACTGGCAGCTAAACATCAACAAACCCAGCTAACACCACACTGAAAATTGAAGTAGATTCGGATGTATGGTCTTTCGTTTGGATTGCAAGTAATTCATGTAAATGCAAAGTAGAGATTAATTCCACTTGGTCGGGATGACTATCGATAAAAATATTTTGAAGTACTGGCTCCTCAATAGTGTCTGGTAGGTCAGTTCAAACTAGATGAAATGAAACGTCTGAGGATTCCGAACAAACAAAATTCCTTTCAACTATTCACAAACTTTGCAGCTTGAATCGATGGGAAAGCTAATAAACAGATATACCGCCATCTGCGATACATACTTCTGATGGGAGTCAAACTGTAAAGACATAGTGCGAATGAAAAGCCCAAGTTCTGGTTACGTCATTATCATCACCACTAGACCTTCTCTCATATCTTCATTGGTGAAAAATGCTAATATTCCACCATTAGATTTCAAAATCATGTTTTGAGCAATACATCCGTTAGGACTGATTATAAATGCCATAAATGATCTGCAATGCATTTTTTGTGTTGTACATAATTGCAATGAAATTGATTTCGAATCCAACAAACATTTCGTATTGAAATCAAATCAGCGACTGTGTCATAGAGAAAATGAGTATTTTAAATATTTTACGTTAAGTTGAATTTCCGCTCTTTGAATAGTCAGATTTTATATAAGTAATGAAAATCTGTTTCACGTATTAGAATGCATTTTAAACAGATTTTCTGGGGAAACCTAAGCCACAAAAATATTATAGAATTTATTCAATTCAGCAGAATTCTCATCTCACAATTTAGAAACGTTTCCCATCTTCTATTCAATGTTTGCAGGTCCGTTAGCATTCACTATGTCTTTCTAAATGTTATATACTCAGAATCCCCGCAAAGTCCTCTATTTGGACTTTCAGATTGAGTGCTCTGTTTGTGGAAATGTTTCCCAGAAATTCGCTCGAGAAATACTTCCTTTCGCTCGACTCTCCACAGTCGGTGAGGCCGATATACTAGTATGTAAACTATTGATTTTATGAATAATTGCTCTGGGTTTATTTGCAGATTTCTTAATAGTCTTAGGATGAATTCAACTACGAGATACACTATCCTCTTCAGGTTCACACGAAATATTTTCGTTTAGAGGAACTTCTGGCATAAAATTAATCAAATAGAACTAGGTAAAAAGCTATTATTTACTGAATCCGTCTCAAAAATTTAATTTTTCTTTTTTCACCTCACGTATGGTATATATTCCATTCGACCATAATTGAAGAACATTCTAAATAAAATTTGCTAAGTTGATAACTGAAACCAACTTATTAAAATATTTTTTGTTGTAGCTAACTAAATTGTGCAAATTCGGGATGTACTATTATTTAAGGTGTCATTATTAAATTTTATAAATATATTTTTTCATTCTGATCTGAGTGGACTAATTCATTTGTAGATTTACGTGACTCTTTTAGGAAAGTATTTTATTATACGTCAGAATAGGCATAGAAAAGTTTCGTTCAAAAATAAGGTAAAACAAGGACCTCGACCAACGCAAAAAATCACCTTTACCTCTGCGTATTCATTCCGGTTGGTTAGCGAAGTTTTGTTTGAGTGTTTAATCTGTCGTTCCTGCTGTAAATTCTCTTTTCATCCGCTTACAGTTTAGAAAAGTTGAGAGAAAGAACTGCCACCGCACAGACTTCTCCTTTTCAAACACAATCGTATTTTTCAGCGTTTATGAAAAGAAACGGAAAGCGGATGCGGTCGATGAGAATTTAATTTACTTGATTTATTTCATTTGTTTCATAATTTCACTTGTTTCGGACAATGTGGTGGAGTAATCCCTCTTTCGTTTGTTTTTTTTTCAACCCCTGGGTCAGTAGCCGACCGAAGGCACACTGAGTAGTTGACACTCTTAGTACGTGTGGCTTTCTTTCTTGCTCTAAGTTTGTCTAGAGGAGTATATTGTTCCATGTTTTTATTGAATTATGAACTTCCACAACTTTCAACCATGGTCAACTGAATTTATATACATATAATCATGTTTGTTTGTATAATGAGTGTTGAAATTTCAGTTTTTCTACTTAAAACATTTCTCACGCCAGAACAAACACGCCATCTCTTGAGAAGTTAGTATCATCAGAAGATGATAAAACTTGCGTTATCTCCTGATGCTGATGTAGTTAGTGAAACTCGCGTCAAGTAACAGTGTTTTTGTTTTGGCGCGGGAAAAAGATTTTCAAAACATTCATATTCCGTCAGAGGTTCCAATTGTACCTACCTATCCAAGTCAGACTTATATTGAAACTCACTAATACAGTTTACTGTATGATTTTAACTATAATATATTACATTGTCTAAAAAAGTATTAACAGATATGAAATATCATCTATCATCCCGAAATATTGGGATAAGATACTACAAAAATCAATAATGAATATGGATAGAAATGAGTGAAATAAATGAAAAGATAATGAACAAAAAATAGTGATTCAGCTTATTCTGTTTGGGAATCAGCGTTGCGATTGAAGAAATGGGTCATGCCCTTCTAGGAAAGGAGATCCGAACTTATGATTATTTCACAGTAATTGCAACAGTAATAGTTCCAATGATCAGATCCGACACAATCTGTATTGATACTTGTCGCAGAGACAATTCATTCTTACGCTTACCTCTTGTGTTATTCCACTCTAAGGACATATATGTCTCTCCCGCAGCCAGAGGGTTAGGAATGCTTCCGTCTAGGAGCTACACATCTTCTCTTATCTTCTGCATCGTCTTATTTTTAGATGGACTATTGCACATGTATCTATTCTATACCGTTAGCATAAGTGTACTCTTCTTCTAAAATCATTCATATAAAATAATTGGGTGAAACTATGCCCGCGGTTTCTGGGGGTTCCGCAGTTGTATCTACGAGTATTTCTGAGCTTTCTAAAAGTGATCTGCTCCGTTGTCGGTCTTATTGCATGAAAAGTTGGTCTCGATAAACCAATCTGAAACTTATTGGGTGGTGGGTAGATTTCCCACCAATATATATGTATGAGTTGAATTTCAAAAAAATTTCTCTAGATCGGTTGTCGACGCTTTATATGAAAGACATGGAGAATAATAAATATTCAGTGAATCAGCTTCGCGCTCGCCTAAATAGTGACTTCTCCTGAGAGCTAACGTCCAAATTAGTATCAATTTATGCTTAGCAAGGATGGATGACCACTGTAGTACAACAGAAAGGTTAAGAGATGTCGCCGATTTGATCTCAGCATCCACTTTTTGCAAACGTCATAATTGTATCCGGAATTTTACACGGTGACATTAACTTGCCAACTGGCAGGCTCTTTTCGAATCAGTCGTGGATTTAGGAGTCTAATTTTGTGGAGCGTCTTGTTTGTTCCCACTGGGGTGATGATGCGAATCTTCTGTCCAGCTGCGTCAAACGAAGGTAGAACTTCTACTTATTCGTTAGAAGACTGAGGAGTAGCTCAAGAGTCTCCCAGAGATACAATTTCATAATTCTTCAGTTTTAGGCCGAAAAAAAGCTCCAAACCTTGACTGCCATTTCTGAATCTATATTACTTCATCAACTATCAAGCCGGCTACTCATTACGCGGGACTTGCCGAGTTACTTGACTTGGGATATAATTGGCAAGTATATCAAAGTCCATGTTAAAACTGTACACATTACTAGTCTACTTGAAAGAATCGGGAAGTGCAAGTTAAATTTGAAAATGGACGCAGATACGACTACATTAGCTGCTTTTGTTATTTTGAGTTGTGGTTATCTTTTACTCAAAAATAGAAGAAAGAAGCGCAAACCTAGAAGATGGTGGGTGAATAATAGTAAAGAAAGGTATGTATGATAGTTATTTATGAATTTAGGACAAAAAGTACAGCTTTTAGCGGTGTGAAGATAACAGACTGAGGCGTAGCCAAGGGCTGTTATACGTCGAAGGGCGTTAAAGCTGTTTTTGCCCGAGGTGCGTACAACATTCTATGCAGAATGAGCATGTTTTAATATAAAAATTTAAAATAAATGATAATAAAGTTTTAATTCAATTTGATGTCCAGATACCGTGGAATAGATATGTTGGCTGATTTGCAGAAAGAGCCTTCAGGATTGTTCTATAATTTTTGTCGCATGACGTTTGAAGATTTTGAAAATCTGCTTAATAAAATTGGAACATATATTGCAAAAAAAGATACACAATTTAGAAGAGTAATACCTGCAAAAGAGCGTCTAGCTTTAACTCTACGTTTTTTGGCATCTGGGGATAGCTACTAAAGTTTGCATTACTTGTTTAATATTTCTCCAAAAGTAATATCTGTTATTGTACCTGAAGTATGTACAGCCATATTGAAAAAACTTCAAGACTTAATAAAGGTGAAGTATAATATTTATTATTATTAATACATAACTGAAAATGCAAATCGGTAGAAAAAAACATAATCCTAAGTACATAACTGTTTATATGAAATTTTCATACAACTCTCTTACATTCTGGTGTTCCGTTTGAACAAAGGTTTCAGCTGGTGATGGAGTCAAATTCTGTATGGTACTGTGAGAGTCAGATGGAGAGAGCAAAGGTGTTGAAACATATGAACTCTGGTAGGAATTAGGGTATAGTGGTGTAAGAGAAGTGTAGGGTCTATTTTGGCTCAAACCTAATTTAGCTTTGTACATTACATTATCTATTTCATGCATGACATAATCTCTCTGGCTAGGTTCCAGCCTTTTTGCAATTAATTCTCCATAAATTGCACATTCATTTCGTTCCGGTTGTAACATAGATTTTTGTTTCAACAAGTTGAATGCGTTTTCCATGTTTTCATAAATTTTATCTTCCTGGTTTTGTGCTAAAACTTCCTCTTTTTTATGACGGGGGTATTTGGCACTTTTTCTTCTGAAAAAAAAATCATGCAAATATTAAATTTTAAGATATTTGATCCGATCATTGAAGTTTACCGGAAGTAACTGCTGTAATCTCGTCATTATCCGTGGTTTCTGCCTCTTCCAACTGTGAGATTAGCGTTTTTTTTGGCTATTTTCCCCGGTGTCTTCATTCTCATGAAACAGAACATTCTGAAAACGAATTAAATGTACATTTATTAGCTGTCGTTTGGAGAAACGAAAATAATTTTTAAAATTAGGTTTTATTTTCAGCTTCCTTCCACTGCACATGAATGGAGGTAGTTAGCTTTGGATTATGACAAACAATGGAATTTTCCACACTGTTTAGTAGCGGTAGATGGAAAACATATAATGATGCAGTCTCCAATTAACAGTGGAACACAATATTACAACTACAAACACTTTTTCAGCGTAGTACTATTAGCTTTGGTAGATGCAAATTATTGTTTTACGTTCGTCAATTGTGTGACCCAAGGAAGATTGAGTGATGGAGGTGTCTTCAGAAATACTTTATTATTCGAAAAAATGGAAAGCGATCAATGAACGAGAAAGTTAACGAAACGAACAGATGTTTACCTTTCGTCTTTGTTGCCGATGATGCTTTTGGATTGAGTTCACATATTTTGAAACCTTTTCCAGGCCTTTATATGAAAGGAAGCTCACAAAGAGTATTTAATTACCATCTTTGCCGTGCTTGCCGAATAGTGGAAAATGTTTTTGGGATTATGAGCTCCGTGTTTTGAGTCTTGAGAAAACCTATGTTGCTACAGCCATATAAAGTTGTTCTTGTCACAATGGCTTGCTGTTTCCTGCATATTTTTTTACGTACGAGCAAAACTTCATAAGGAATTTACACACCAACGGGAACATTCGATCTAGAAGTTGAGGGAAATTTTGTACCAGGATCCTGGCGTATCGATCAAGACGATATGACATCTATGCTACCTTTACAAAAAGTAGCAAGAAAACCAGCCATGCAAGCAAAAAATATCAGGAAAGAATTTGCACAATATTTTATGAATGAAGGAAAAGTTTCATGGCAGAAAAAGTATTGTTAGATTTAATCAAGTTTCATCTGAAAAAATACCTTACCTCTGAATTTATTGTTTTTTTGGACAGTCACGGATTACCAAAAATTTTGACTTCTTTGGAAAGGCAAACCAGTTAGGAGTGTACAAATCACTTAGACCAGCACCACTTTTTTCACTATTTTTTAGTTTTATTTTGCAGTTACGGAATGTAGCCATAAGAGATTCCTTTTTCTTCTTCAATTCATCTATGCTGCATTCTACATTAGTTTCTCTTAAAAACTCAATTTGGATTCGCTTCCAGGCATCGAATACCTCATTTCTCATTCTATGCTTTTTATGTGACGGTCCCAAATAACTGATTCCTTTTAATAAATATCCAGAAAAGTAAGTGTGGCATCACTGCTCCACGCCATTTTGAAATAAATGTAACTTTTTTACAGTCAACACAACACAACAAATAACTTATTATTATTCAAAACAACAACATTGCTCGCAGCAACTCGCCAAGTAAAGTCCGCGTAGTGTAGTGCTGACAAAGCAAACTCGGAAGTAATCGACTTAGCGTCTTTGACTAGGGTCCGTTTTCCGACAACCGATGGGAAGTCCAAGTAACTCGACAAGTCAGCACAAGTCGCCATACACACTACTCGCTACTTGCCAAGTCCCGCGTAGTGAGTAGCCGGCTTAAGATTCTTCCCGAGTCACAACTTCGACCAAATATTTTTCTTGACAAAATTTTTCCAGTTGAAATTGGGTTCATGCTGCTATGTAACAAGGCTAATGAAACCGCCACTATAGCCATAATGCCCGTAGATGATTCGGAAAATTATTGACATGGCCTACTGCCTACATATAACACGAGGCAATGTAACTGTGAGTGACTTATTGAAATTGTTCATAGCGTTATATTACGAGAAATTCAATATTGAACAAAACACAAACTAGTACTCAGTTCTCATACTAGTACTCAAAAGATACTCAATAAGAAAAAAGACTGTTTTGTGAACTTGTGGTGGTTTCTGGTTGAATCTAAATCTATTGAGATATTTGATCAAGACAACCTATTGTAATCAATATAAGTTTAGATGATATATAAACACAAAAATTCAATAATCCTTTAAGAATAGACCTGTTTCTAATTGTTTTTGTGCTTTTAACGTCCATAATCTGAAAAATTAGTAAATCTTATTAGAGGATCTAGAAAAGTATTATATAAGACAAACTGTTTTAATAGGCTAATTGCCTATCAAAAAATTGGAAAAAAAATTTATATACTTATGCAGTTGAAATTCTAAGAACGGAAAGAAACCTCTATGTGAAACTTTAACCATTTGCAAAAAACAAAGTGCCTATAGGTATACATTATTTTTTCCAATAATTTATTTTATGTGATGGACAATATTCATAAATTCGTTAGTGAGTAATTACACTCTTAAAGGGTTTATATTATGAAATAACTTTTTTGTTGGACTTTCCAGTTTGCCCTTGACCGCATTTGAGCAGATTCCCTCTTAATGTAACTGACTGTAATGCAACAGTAACTGACGGGGCCTTCGTGTAACGACACGCGTTTGCGATAAAATTTATTGTAGAAATTCTATAATTATTATCATGGTTAATGTAGATTCAATTTACCTTTCGGATTGTGGAAGATTATAAGACCAAAAAACATCAAGAAATAGTGAATCTTCCTCAAATATGTCTTTCGGGGTTTAAAGAATTGATTGGTTAAATTTTCACCAAAAATTTTTTTCCATGTCGAAATGATCCATCACAATAGCAACTATTGAATCAGAGCCTAACGTGGTTTTGACTGTACATGACTGTACCTTTCCCGATAATTACTAAATATCGATTTCTTAATAATGTATGTAAACAAAACTTAACACGACAGCATGAGACGACAGAATGGCATGACAAATGTGTGAAATTAATTATGGCAATTATTTTGGTTTTAATGGCGACGTCGTTACGAGTACAGATGAAATTAATGCTACAGTTTCTCTTTGTTTTCCGTTAGCGAAGTAACAATGACAGCAATACTATATTCTGCAGTAGATTGGGGAGGTTCGTCGAAACCGACTATAGTCATAACTACAGATTGATGGAAAGCTGAATTTGATGAACGTCGATGCATTACTAATCATAATTCATTACTTATCATGAACATGGCGGACAAGCCAGACAGTTATTTTCAGTGAGTTGAATAAATTGACAAAAAGTGAAATACTCAATTTGTTTGTGTACAAAATAGTGCCTACAAGTAATAACAATAGTGTTACAGTTAAAAATTATATCAAAGATTATTGCGAGTCGAAACAATCGAAGGAATCAGATAGTTTCCATGACTCAAGCAGTAACCTAACTTCAAAGTTAGAGTGTGGTAATATTCGCTGTGTTGGTGTGAACGTAGAATGGAAAGCAGTAAGTCGTAAAAATGACATTTTACGTAGTCGTGTAGGACTTAGAGAAACGAATACATGACCAGGAAATAATTATCAACTCATCATCAGCAGATCATAACTCCTCATCTCAGCAGAAGACATCTAGCGACAAACATACAAACGACAAATTAAGTAGTGATATTTCAGCACAGGAAACATTAACACAACATAATGACAGAAATGGTGCGCCATCTGGCAGTAGTTCATTCGCTGATCTTAAAAACAGTCAGCACCGGGCAAAACAACCATCAGAGCAAAAAAGACTTGACAAAAAACCAAATTAAATTTTCTGCAAACGAACGCAAAACATTGCCTGGGCAAGAGAATCAGACGTATAAAAACAGACGTAAACATAATATTATCATTGGAAGAAACAGAACGAACGACATCAAGACCGTACCAAAACTGGGATATCTTCACGTATTTAGACTATCTGCAAACGAAACGGAAAGTACTCTTTGAACATTTGTAAAAAATCAGCACCACAGATCAACTTCACTTGGGAGAAATTGGAGCGAAAAGATAACACGCCTGCTTCATTTAAATTAAGCTTTCCTCTCTCAAATGCGAACGAAGTATATAACCCTGACATTTGTGAGGAGTGTGCCCTTCAACGATTTAGTTTCTTGAAAAATTTTCCAAAACCGGCCTCGCCGAATCAAAACATGTGAATAACACTGATGGTCCAACACTAAGTGCATTGAATATCAACATACAATGTCTGTCCAACAAAATTAATTCCGTTGAACACTTCATAGCGAATTATAATTTTACATTTGCGAGCACTGGTATAAGGACACTGACTTAGATAATATATTCATTGCAGATTTCAAACCTCTAACCCACTTCTCTCGTACGGGGCACAATAATGGTGGTGCTTCCATCTTTGTCAAAAATACAATATTTTCTGAATGTATACCTATTGAATTCATCAAATCTTTAATCATTGAAATGATAATCGAATGCTGCGCATTGTCATATAAACAAGAATATTGCGTTGTAAACATCTATAGGCCCCTTCTCATGACCCGAATGATACAGATCTGTTTTTACACAGTTTTCCAAACTTTTAGGCTTAGCATTAAAAAAATTTTAATTCGTAATTATTGGTGGCGATTTAAATATTGACCAATTCAGTAGCACACTCAGTGTAAAAATGTTGTCTGATGTATTGAGTTCGTTTGGAATTACATCATTGATCACAGAATTCACAAGAGTTTATACTAACATCGCTTATACCAGTTATACCTCAATAGATTATGTAATTAGTAACATACCACATATTTTCCAAATATCCAACTTCGATCCAGGGCTGTCAGATCATTATTGCCAAATACTGCACGGCAATTTATCTAGGGATACTGAAAATGATTATTTTTTTCAAAGGATACATTCTTTCACAAGTTTCAATGAGAGTTCCATGAACGAATTTAGATATCAGCTTTCCAAACGAAGTTTTGATATTAATATAAGTGATGATCTTCCTCTTGAAGATGATCACTTGGTGATCGAAACACGTGTCGAGGTGTAAAAATAACGATTTGGTGTTGGGAAAAAACTCCGGTAATATACTTTATTGAGTGTCTATTATTCGTATGCTTACTTTGCGATTTCCTATAGTATCATAGTATGGGGCAAGGGCGTGATAACCAAAGGGTGTTTCTATTACAAAAAAGAATATTGCGATTATTTTTGACCTACCTTATCAAACTTCATGTCGCGATGTATACAAAAACCAAAAAAATCTTACTGTTACTTCTATTTACTTACATAAATTACTGGGCCACATCTACCGAAACCGAAATAAACTGCCAAAAAATTCTGATATTCACAACTACAACACAGGGCATAAAAACGATTTGTTGCAAAAAAAATCGAACCACACATTCCACAAAAAATCACCTCTGATGATTGGAGCGTCTTACTTCAATAGGCTTCCTTATAAATATTACTGGAATTTTTTCCCAACACCAAATCGTTATTTTTAACATAATTGTGTTAAAAATAAAGATTTGGTGTTGGGAAAAAACTCCAGTAATATTCATTACTACACCAAAGGTTCTAAACAGTGCATCATAAGGCTTCCTCATAATATAAAAAATAGTAACACGTACGGAATTTTCAAAAGTAGGTTAAAGAAAATTTCAACGAATCATTGTTTTTATAGCTTAGGGGAATTTGATGACTTCCTTTCTAGCAGTGTTAACTGAATTCATAGTGTTTATTGTGCTTTATGATTTTTTATATTCATATCAAGATGTCTTGTAAACTTGTTTTTATGTGTCAATGAGTAATAATTAGGGTTACTTCCTCAACAATGTATCATGCCCATGTATGTATGTGTATATACTCTATTTTGTCAACCTAACCTATGAACTAGAACTTTAGGAGTAACTTTTTTTTGTAGTAAGTGTGTGGGTTCTACACCTCACCAGACACGCCCAATCCATTGTATAATAGGAAAACGGATTTAATAAAATTTGATTTGGTCGAAGTGACGTACGAAATATGAGAATGCCGAACTCTATGAAAGGTGTTTGAAAATATCATGGAAAAAAATCGAATCATGATAAAAACAATATCATTTTTGTTCATAATTTGTTTTCATGGTTTTGAATACATACAGTTTATCGTCAGTGTCAACTACGAAATTCACAACTTATGTATTTTTTCATATTGATGGAATTTTGTGAAATATGACTTTTCCAATAATTGACTCTTGAAAGTTGATATTCAACGATAGGTGCTCACCAGATACCTGTCAAAATTTGCATTTTTTTTAATATAGAAAATGTTTTCTCAGAAATTAAAAATATATAAAATGAAATGTAATTGTATCTTTAACAATTTCTGACTCAAACGAATTGGGGAATGAATTGTTTTCAGTAAATTATTTGTTTGATTTAGTTGCATTACTAATAACTTTAGGCATTTCGTTTAGATTAAACTGGACCTGAGAAATATTTGTATTATTGGATAAATATAGAAATGATAAACAGAAAAAAATCAAACATATTTAAAAAGATTCTTTATTATGAAATTTTCACTAAACAGTTTTACAAAATCGCAACACATGTTTCGCCATACAATGGCTTCGTCAGACGTTTCTTTACTAACTAATATATTCAATGCTTTATATACCTAATTTTACAATTTGAAGTACCTACATTTCCAGTACCTGTGTTTTACTTGGTCATTTATATGTTTCATGTGTACCTTAGTTTGTAATGAATTATATTACCTGAACTTGTGATGCACTGTTTGGAACTTTTGGTGTGGTAATGAATATTACTGAAGTTTTTTCCCAACACCAAGTGATCATCTTCAAGAGGAAGATCAATGTAGTTTGATGTTTATTATATTTACAAGTACCTGTCAGAGCCATCCCCGTTTCTATACCTTCTATACACTCTATGGTCGTAGAATTAATATATGGTTTTATGTTATAACTGGCGCCTTTTTCTAACAATCTCGTTGAATTTAGTGTAAACTTCGTGAGGGATACATTTACAAATATGCCGGAAAACTTATGATTAGAATAGTTTTCCAAACTTTGGGCCCGTTTCTTGGGAAGTCTGAACTGAATTAATCGTTGGAGTTTATTCTTTTTCATCAGATTTTTTTTTGAATTAGTCACTAACTGTTTCCCGAGCATCTGTGTCCAAAGTATGGAATTCCATACAATGCAATATAAAAAATAGTTTTGAATATATTACTTCCAAATGAACATTAAAGATATCTCTCTTACAATATAGGAATTTTTTTTTAATTTCATACATTTTTTTTCCATAATTGATTCCTTCTTGAGTTGCTCTACTTCCATTGTTGGTCTTCACGGCGGTAAATTTGGGGTATACAAGTACTTGAAATGTAGTTACTTCAAATTGTAAAATTAGGTATATAAAGCATTCAATATGTAGCATATAGTTAGTAAAGGCATGTCCGAAGAAGCCATTGCATGGCGAAACACATGTTTCGTTTTTGTAAAACTGTTTAGTGAAAATCTCATAATAAAGTATTTTTTGAATACGTTAGTTATGGATTTTCATCAATATAGGCCAATTCCATCACATACAAAAATCAAAGTAATATAAGTACTCTCATCAGTTAAACTTTTTAACTTTTATAGAATTATTGGAATATGAAATACACAAAAAATTTAATCCACTTCCTCATTTGCCATATATATGAGTATGTATACACGTGTTATTCTGAAACATTTTTTCAAATGAATGACAGCTTGCACAATAACAAAACGAAAGTTTTCTGAAAATTGTGTAGAATGTTACTAATGAGGTACTTCGATGTACCCCACAGTTTTAAGTCGCCCGGAGCCAAAATTGCTCTAAGGATTACACACAAATTTTCATGTAGAAGTTCCAGTCTTTTTCATAGAACAACTGGATAAATGTCTTCTGGTCTCGTTGGGTTATTTGTAATTTTTAACACAGGAAGTGCACCCGGAGAAGATCTCTTATGGAAACTCCTCCTGTTTTTATGTACTCCTCGGTATTTGTTTTTAGATCATTACCATTATACAAATAATACAATATTGTTCTGATGGAGACAATTAACTAGGTGAAATATGAGTTGAGAAAAACATTTTGGTTTTCTGAACATTTCATTGTTCACGTGTGAACTGAGGAATAGAAAAATGTGAAAAAGCAGTAATATATGTGAAAATATATTTTTTAAATCACAGTAAAATCTGTGAAAGTACATTTTATCTCATACGATTTTCTCTTTTGGAAATACTTATTCAAAATCACATACCACCTTTCAGAACACCCTAATTCATATTCCAATTTTGCATTCGAATTTGTGGTAACTCACAACAAGAGTTCTCATAGTATTGTCGATAAGAGTTATTTTTCTACATAATTCACGATGAAATATCAATTCACGATAACTACTTTACTTTAACATGACATTACGTTGGTTATTTGTGACCAACTGAATTCTCTGGAATTTACTCATTTTAACAATGATATCTCATACCATAGTCTATGAGCCATAACGTCATATAGCGAACAGATTGATTGAGCTAGTCCATTTCTTGTTTCTAACATAGCGGTTGTAAAAAATTTTCATCAACATAGACTGTGATAAAGTGGAGAACCACTGAATGAAACTCAAACACGCAATTACACCCAAGTGATTAGGAGTCAAGTGAGTAGGAATGATACACTATGTCAAATGTTGCCAAATGAGTCCATAATTATTAATTCACCTTCATATGTTAATTATGGTGAGAAAAAATGTAACGACTCCCTGGAGGAGCACTTTCGGAAGTAGCAGAGATTATAACTAAGAAAAGAAGCGTTTGACCCTTGAACCGCAGGCAGTTTGTCCTACGCCTGTTCTACGGTAAAAAATCGTTTGGATAATTCCCGGCTGAAGACTCTGCCATTAATCAAAAATATCCGTTTTTCTTCTCGGGTCTCCTTCATTCGTGCCGCGGGGAAGCCATTCCGACCGAACTTCATTACTTGCGTGAATTTGTTGTTTTCGAGGACATCGAATACACTTTTGGAAATTTCAAAACTGTTCTTTTCCAGTTGAAAATCGACGTCTTTTAAAAAACGTAACTTGTGTCTTACCATCATTTGTGACTGGGCCAGTCCTGTGTTGACAAAATCGCAACAGATGTTTCACCGTACAATAGCTCCATCAGGCGCATTCATACTAATTTGTTAACTAATAGTAATATTAACACTTTATTAAGGAGAGGAAATGAAAGAAAGCTACTTAAAAAAATTAAACTTTTGACCTATGTAAAAAAGTGAATTATTTAAACGTTTAAAAGTTTCTCACGAAAATACTAATAATCCAATTAAAACAATGAAGAATTACTTTCTGAATGAATATGATACCTTCAATCAAAAAAATGTATAAAAATATTTGTTTTTTCGAGATACGCAACCACAGTTATATTATGTTGTTTGGGTATGCCTTGACTAATCCATTTCGCCATTTTCATGTTGCCATATAGTTTGTGACACATTTATCAAAATGTTGACTTATGCCACCGTACTATTGAAACCAATGCTGGTTTCAGAACAATGAAGACTGCAATAAAATTGATAGCGTACTCGTCTTTTGAGAGACTTGCCAATATTATTATTATTTTACCAGAGTGATGTATCATTTGCATGAAAGAATCCCGATTCGAATTTGGCACCCAATATCCGTATCCAGCCTTATACAGGTAAATAGCGACTGAGAGAAGTATCGTCGCACATCAAACTTTTTCTATCTCCATTCGCACATGGCATACAGATAAATAGACATATTCCTCTCAGGAAAGGAATTGAAAGATATTAAACTCGTTTAAACTTCTGAGTACTAGGAAATTGTCATAAGATATGAACATGTTTTCCGAAACCGGTGCGGCGTGTTCTTTTTACTCTCAATTTGTTGATATCGTTCGATAACTTTCTAAATGTTTAATACTGAAATATATAATTTATATTTTTACTTTTTGGAATGAAACAATTTCGTTTTTGTCGCTTTCGGCAAGAAGGATAATGCGAGTTCCTGAGCGAACTTGAAAGTTTAGTTCCTTTTGGTGCTCGAATATTAGAGATCAGAAAAGAGGCAAACCGATGTCGGAAAGTTGGATACTTTTGGTACAACACTTGAATAAGACAAGTATGAATTGCGAGTTTTGGGTTCATCTGTTCGGTGCTTCAGAAAATTGTGAGGATACTTATATTAAGATAGATAAAAATGGATTTCAATTCAAATAATACATTTTCGAAAGCGAAACGAATTTATTTCATGTTATAAAAAAGCTATTAGGAATAAGTGAAATACCAATTGAATATAAAAATAAAGATAGAAGATGATGAAAATCGAAAAAACATGAAACATGTACTTCGTATTAAAAGCGTGAAACATACATTTTTGAAATATGTAGCTTTCAAATTAGTAGGTAAAAATAAATTGATAGGGTTATATTTTTAGTAGTGAATAATTTTTGGGAAAGAAAGTTTTTGGCTTTCTACTACTCCATCTTTATACAAAAAGTGGGAATCTTCCAAAGAAAGCAAGGAAGCAACCAATTTCGAAAGCAATAACTCTATACATAGATGTGTGGATCATGCAAAAAAGTAACTTTCAGATACAAACCGGAAGAAATGCCCTCCTGAAACAGCTACTTTCATATAAACATTGAATTACACGAAAGAAAAATTATTTCGAAACAAATACTTTTACATGAACACCAAATTATACAAAAATCACTTTCTACTCAGTTCTCATTCCAAAAATTCGTCATGGAATTGAATCAGATATCATTCATAGTATTCCTATACAATATACTAAATGAAAGTAAGTAAGTGAAAAATGTTTACCTTTCATTTGCATTTGCATTTACGAGTGCGGAAAATCAAATATCGAAGAAACTAAGAGGCATCGAAAGTCCGCATTGCCGAGCACAAGAAACACATACAGCGAGAAGAAGCCAGCAAATCGGGAATAGCAGAGCATGTTTGAACTCAACAACATAACATCAAGTGGTTCAGAGATGAGATCATCCAGGAGGAAATTCGCTAGCCAAGCTAGCGTAGATATACGCAATATATGGAAATCCGTAATCAAGAGGAAAACGGCTAACTCCCGCCAAACGGTCATCTTCTGATAAACTGGTGAAGCGCTGAGGGGGAAAAGGGGATAGGCGAAAGCACTCGAATGACTTAAAAATAGTCATCTCTTGGAAGAATAAGTCTAGGCATCACTCGAAGATGATTTTGAATACTAACAACCGAAACGTTGTGAAGTAACTTGGCTTGAAATCTTTAAATTTTTATTTCTTTTCAACTGATCAAATTTCATTTGTAACTTGTATTTTATTTTATTATAATTTTATTTCAGGGTTTTTTGCCTAATATAAATGGTATTTTCAGCTATTCATTTTATTTTATTGATTCTTTAATGAATTTCAAATCATTTTATATCATATTAAACAATGGAAGTCTGAACAGATGAAATTCACTATAAAAAATTGTCAATCACCTTCAAACAAAACTTTACCACTAGTGTTATACTTTATAGAATTTATTATATCAGAGCACGAAAAACCAAAAAAATATTATTTTTCAGAAATTATTTATTTTCTGTCAATCTCATTTTTACAATGATAACTTGGTTATGTCAATGAATATGTAACATCTAATGTAGAAGGTTAATGAAAAAATTCAATTCAAATATCAACATTTGAAGTGAAAATTAACAACAAGATTTCAACAAAGTGAATAAAATTTTCTGGGGATTAGGACGTGAAAAACCAGCAGAGATAAGGTAAACATTTTACGTCTTACAGTATTCAGGTTCCACAGCAACTCTATATATCGAATATTCAAGTCGAACAATAATAAAAGCAGTACGTAATTGATTAAGGGTTGTTCAAAGTAATATGCCGCCAGCTATGGATGATAACATTGTTCGTGTTAGTTTACCTAACAACTCTCGAACCCTTCGACATACCCCTCATTATTGCTGCCCAAAACAATGAACACCATGAACATAGTTACCTTGTTATATGACTGCTGACGGATATAGTAAACCGACACTCGAGTATTGGCAATTCTAATGTTTAAAATTTCTAATTTATTCTTCCTTGTAGGCGAGAAGAAAATCTTATCTATCAAAATGTAATTCTATGGATGAAATGAATGGGAAATTGAAAAACAAAATAACAAATTATGTAGAATACTGGAGAACTCCAAAAACTATCAGTTTTTTCAATTGGTTATTCATGTAAATATAGGCAAATGCCTATATTTGATTTATATGGAAATCGTTTTATAAACTATAGATATAGTCAATCAAACTTTCAGCCAAATCGAACATACATTATTTTTATAGACTTTTTCGACAAACGTTTGACGTGCTTCTTCAAATTGACACAGCTTTTCAATGATGAACCTTTTGAAATGAACCAAACATTAAATGATAAGTGAAGATTACCATAATATATAAGTAAAAACAGCACCCTGAATGATCGAGACGTTTTAGGCGCGAGATTGGGGCGCATAAAAATACACAGAAATAAAAAAAATAGGTAATTCGACAAGAATTCCAAAAATCATTGTTTTGATTTTTTCTCAAATTTATTTCATGTATACACAACAATCAGTGTCCTTTTATTATACGTATTAATAAAATTGATGTACGCACTTTAAAAGGTGAAATCTTTAACTCCCACAAATTTCAACTTTTGAGGTTTTTTTTGCGAGGGGCGACGTTTCGAGTAATCCATACGTTCAAATCAGAATGCAATCAAAATATTGCAAATATAATCAATTGAAAATTTAAAATGACGAAATTTTCAAATTTTTCCATTCCGCCAAACTCACACCATATAGGCGTGGTATATATCAATGAATTTTTTCGTTGAAACATGTAGATTATATAGTGGACTGTTTAAAAAGTAAGGTGAATGTTAAAATTTTGCGGGCTATCTACATACGATTAGTTTTTATTTTCTTTATGTTGGTACACTCGTCTCGAACATATGTTCACAGTTGCAGTGGTTTGGCGTGTTTAGTTCATTGGTGAGATGCATAAAACGTAGGAGTGTTTTGCGTGTTCGTCGATTTTCTGTTGAAAAAAATGGATGAAAGAATTGGCATAACATTTTGTCTAAAAAATGGAAATAAGTGCTCTAAACACTTGAAATGTTAACGGCGATTGTACTCTGAGTCAGAAAAATGTTTACAATTGGTACGAGCTTTTACAGAAGGTCGAGAAGATGTGAATGACGTTCCTGGACGCGCCAGCACGTCTGAAATGATAAAAATGTTGGGATCGTGAAGAAAATAGTTATGGAGAATCGTAGGCATATCGGTTGGCTCATGCTCATGTCGGCAATTTTTTTCGAAATTTTGGGCATGAAGCATATGGCAGCGGGATTCATTCCAAAATTGCTGGATTTTGAGCAAAAAAAAAACTTTCGCATGGGGCGCTCATGTTGAATGACATCAACAGCGATCTAGATTTGCTTTAACGGGTAATTTCTGGTAACGAATCATGTGTATATGGTTATGATATCGAAACCAAAGTCCAATCATCCCAATGGAAGAGCCCAGAAGAGCCATGGCCAAAAAATGCACGTCAAGTCCGAACAAATTTCACTGTTTTGCTCACTGTTTTCCTCGGTAAGCGTGACGTGGTCGTACGGTCAATAGCGAGTATTTTCTTGAAGTTATATGCGTCGCTTGCGAGAAGCACTACGAAGAAAATGTTTGGAATTGTGGAAAAACATTTCATGGCTTTTGCAACACGATAATGCACCTGCTCACTTGTCATTGCTTGTTCGTAATTTTTTGGCCAAAAACAACACCTTGACGATGATTGAGGAGATGATGAAAAATCGCTGAAAGAGCTCAAATACATACCAAAAAGTGCGTATCAGAACTGTTCTGAGGATTGGAAAAAACGCTGACATTAGTATATTAAATTTGGGGAGACTACTTTGAAGTAGATAAAATGGAAATTGACGAATAACTAAATATTTTTGAGTAAAATAAAAATTCACCTTATTTTTCAAAAAGACAGTATATAACTTATTTTCTTGGTAGTTATAAGCATAAATATGTTGGTGATAAATCTATATTTCGAAAATTCGCAAATGTATGTGAAAAAAAAACATTCTCCGAAAATTACTTTTATGGGGGCTATTTTGGGAGTGAAAACACCATAAATCGATGTTTTATTTTGAAGGACATAAAATTCAGGTCTCTATGATGATATACCAGTATAATACTATTGAAATTGGGTTCGGGTTATACTCATAACGATAATAAATATATTTTTTCTTGGAATAATGTATGCTAAATTAGATTAAACTAAAATACCAAAGATAATGATTTCTATTTCAAAATTGAAATATTCATATTGAATTCTGTTTAAAAAAATCTGTTCTGTTTAAAATCTGTTTTTCCGTTAATCAGCTGTCGCCCCCATACGAACGACAACTCTCAGAAGTTGAGAAACTTGTGCGAGCTGAGGACTAACGAGGTCTTACCTCTTAACGCGTGATTATCTGTACTACTTTAATCTCATTCAAATATAATCTTACTGTTAGGAATTGTTACATCCTATATATTTGTAAGGACTTATACCGTGGGTGGCATGAGGATTTGCTGGTCAAAGTTCGATGCTATGGCTTGTCGGATCATTTTTGTGGCTGTCGATGGATATCTATCGAATACTTCAAACATATACGCTGGTGTTCCCCAGGGAGACTCATTGTCTATAATCCTCTTTTTATTGTATATCAACGAGTCATTGAGAAAAACAAGAATCCAATATATAGCTTTGCTGACGACAGCACACTTGTCTTGTCATTCTATTTGGATTCCAGGGCATCGGCTGATCGGCTGTGGATGTACATCTTTACCGGCAGCAGGAGGTTGCATATCCTAATGGGGATCAAGAGTTCCGAATTGGGGTGGAAGTATCTAGGTTCAATCCAATGCCACAATAACCCAGGCATCGGTTTTTTCCAAGAAGGTAAATGTCTCCGAAACGGATATAATAATGTCAGGTCAGACAATTCCGCTTTCTTCTTCAATAGGTTTGTTGGGAGTTTGAAAAGGATACCAATTTGTCTTGGCACAATCATGTTGCTGGAATTGCAGAGGCTACTTCTCAAAAGTTTGAAACACTGTTCCGAACCAAAAAAATGTACAAACCCCAGCAACTATTGATGATTCATAAAGCTCAGATCAAACCTTCTTTGGAGTACTTATTGTTCATATGTATGGAGCTCCGCCCCCTAGGCATGCTCTGAAGCTGCTGGTTTCCATCCAGATAAGAGCCATCTACCTAATTGAAGACACAAACTTCACTTGCAACCTTGATAGTATGGAACATTGAAAACACTTTGGACGTGTCTTCACACCCAAAGAAGCCATTGTATGGCCAAACACGTGTTGCGTTTTTGTAAAATCGTTCAGTGAAAATCTCACATCGAAAATCGAAGAGAGGTTGAAGATTTGTATCTCTTTTAAAGATACTTTCACGGGAGGTGTTCAAGTGACTTGGTGCATTTGATTCCACCAAGAGCGGTACATATCAGAAATAGGCAACGAACTGTGGCTGCTCATCGTTCTGAGGTTCAACTCAGTACACCTCTAGCTTCACTGTTTCAGAACTTTTTCATTTGGAGAACTTAGTTTATGTGAAATAAACCTCCTGAGAACTTTTTCCAGATGAATTCAAATTCCAGCGGCGGTTCTTCATAATCTGTTACTTTACATAATATTATCCTAGATAATAATCAAACAATTTTTACATCATGAATAGTATTAATAATTTTCATTAAGTTACGAAAAAAAACTTCCAATACTGTGGGAAAAGTGTTTTTGACTTTTGCATCTCTTGCATTATTACATGACTTTTGCATCATTGCTTGTTCGTTATTTTTTTTGCCAAAAACAACGCAGTAGTCATGCCCAGGCCATCGTATTCACCAGATTCAACCTCCTACGACTTTTTCCTATTGAAGTGTATATCAGAACTGCTTCGAAGATTGGAAGAAACGCTGGCACATTGTATTATGTTTGACGGGGAATTCTTCGAAAGGGACAAAATAGAAATTGATGAATAAATGAATAATGTTTGAAAAAAATTAAAATTCACCTAATTTCTTCAACAGATCTCGTTTGTCACTGCTCTGCACTCTAAACTGTCCTTTTTATAACTGATTTTATATATGACAGTTTTGATGAACCAATGAAAAAACAAATTATGATTTTCAAGTTCTCACAAGAATATTAGTAAGTGGTAAAAAATACAGCAAGTTACTACTAATTCAATTTGCATTCACTAAACTATCACTTAAGTAATAATGATAGAAATGATTCGATATATATTTATCTTCATATAACGTTTGTGACTATACTCAGCTTTGTGAAAATTCATTAATTTCATGTCATTAAATTTCTCAACTGTATAATATCGAATCATCTCAGATACATGCATATTAATAATGTAAAAACAGGAACTTACATTTCAATCCTGGAAGAAGCATGTAAAAAAAAGTATGATTAATAACTTATCATATATAGGTTGTTTGAAATGGACAGAAAAAAGACTTTCATCGCACAAACTCTATGAATATTTTTCAAATCGTTATATATAAGATTCAATATTCTATGTATACTGTACGACTCTGTACTTTAGGCTACTCAGGATTGACATCCAGAAATTTATGAGAGGTGAAAAATCGAATTCTTGGTACTGTCTGAGACCACAAAATTGTATAGAGTGGTATAATGCGGTAAAAGTCAATTAGCACAGTAAATATATGTTTCAACTATCGTTTACTATAAAGAAAGTTACCTAAAAGTTGTCAAAAATATTTGCCAAAATCACAAAAAACCTCATTGTAATTTTGATTTTTATACGTTTTCATAATTCACAACCACTGGATTCCTAAAATTAAACAAATTTTCGTACAAAAACTAATTTCAACTCATTTTTAGAAGTTTCTGATTTGCAAATAATATACTTCGAAATTTCCATATTACCTTACAGATAAAGACAAAGTTTTCAAAATGTTGACTGTGAAATTTTAAAGTAACAATTAAATGCTTGAATTGGAATAAAGTACATAATTCAGTAATCTATCTCATTT